>JAAGKR010006972.1:0-22500 GCA_011419295.1 Clarias macrocephalus | reverse complement strand
TGTGTGTGTGTGTGTGTGTGTGTGTGTGTGTGTGTTTTCATTAACTAGAAGGAAAAAAATCTAAAATTGTGTAATGCAAAATAAAGAAGTCTAACTTGCCATTACATACATTTGCATAATCTTTTGTCCAATCCTAGAAGGCATTTTATCAACAAGACAGTATTTAAAAGGCAACTGGAATTAAATATAAAGTTTAATCTAAAAAATATATTTTAAATTTGGATTAATATAAACAATGATAAACAGTAACACTCCCACTAAAAATCCCACTAAGCTAAATGAAATTATTGTCAAAATTAAAAATTGTATTTTAAAAAAATCTTTGCAAATTTACAACTCATTATGATCTAAAACATGAAACTAATTACATCTAACTAACTATTTGACTAACTCACACATAACATTTGGCAAGTTACACTTACTTTCACATGGTGAACTAAGCACAAATGCAAACATAAAAGATGGCAGAAATGAAAGTTGGCAAAAAATTTTTTTTTAACAAAACCATACATAGAATCATTACAGAACAATTTTATACAAGTAATGTATATGAAGGTTATAAGGTTATAATCTCTACTTGTAGAACACTGATCATATAAACAATAAAAAAAAACACTCATCTTGTTTTGTGTTTCATTGTTAAACACTAAGTTTTTATCAAGAAAAGTGAAGACTTGGCATACTGACGAATGGGAGAATTACAGTAGGTCACTGCCACATTATGAAATTCAATGATTTCACATATTTTATGGTGTAACATGTATTAACAGCACCTTTACTGTCGATTGATTGACTGATCGATTGATGTTTAACAGGAGCTGAAATAAAGTTAATTAATTTAGACTTTGAAAAATCCTGCAGTAACACTTCTATCCTCCTAACCTCACTGCTCATCTACTGCTCACACCCTCTACCCACGATGCATTAGTTAGTCATTCCCTGCTTTCTCATTTTTCTAGGTTTTAAGATGGAGAAGCGAGAACTTCTTCATGGTTCCCTTTTCTACCTGATCTTGACCAGCGCTGCTGCTGCGATCCAAACCCTGAAGGACATTAAGGACTTGAAAAACACTCCAACATCAATAAAAGAATTCCCACGACACGGCCTCATGCTTCTGCACTGGTTTGCTAACAACGTCAATGTAGATTCTCCAACTGGAGACGTGCGACTTAATTTTGATCCAGGACAAGGCACCTATGGATCACACTGCTATAAAGATACTGACCTAAGAGCACCTTTTGACTCTCCTTTAAGTCTTTATTATTCTTTGGGTGACCTCGAGCGTAAAAGCGCTCGAAAGTTTCCTTTTTACGTCACTCACGATTTCCACCATTCGATGGAATCTCCTCGGAAAAATGTAGACCGAGTGCTGGTTCAAGTTCAGAAGACCAATCCAACAAAAATAGAGAAGGTGTATGTAACCGAGTACCACAGACAAGGAGTGGGCTACAATCTCAACTGTACCTATGAGATCAGTGCTCAGCTTCTCATTCAAATTCAAGCACTTGGGACGGACATGGTATGTGATGCACGTGATCCTAGACTAGGCTTTAGCCTGTGTGAGTTCCTGAATCATCAACGAAAAGCTGCTGAAGTGCTAATGATATATCCAAGAACTCCAGGTCTTGAATGGTTTTTGCCTCTGGCTGGTTACAACATCGATTCGAGGTTTGATGTATATTCACAAGCATCATTCTGCGCAGTTAACCAAACTGCCAGTCCAAGAGATTATTGCTCTCCACCTTCCATTAGCATCAGTGATGTCATGCACAACCAAGTCAAGCTAGAGGTAAAATCCACTTCAAAAGGGTATGCAAAGATCACATGGAGTGGAATACCAGAGAATGTTGCAAGGATTAAGCTAAAAATAGGCCTTTATAAGGGCAGCGCCAATCCTGACCCCTTGAGGGAGCATCCACTCAACGGAAGGACATTCGGATCCATAGACACCAGCGTACCTTTAAATCCTGGCCTTCAAGTACGGCTTTTACAAAGCGAAAAGGTTCCTTACTATTTTTTTTTCAAAACCACATACTACACAGCTATCTGGAAAGGTCCGGAGCTTGACGAAGCCAACAGGATTCCTGCAGCTAATATCAGAGGATATCAGGGGAGCCTGCAGCTTTACACAAAAGATGGTTACGCCTGCGCCAGACTCTACATCAAGAAGTCCTTCACGAATTGGAAAAATGCCTTCAATAATGCTTGGGTGGGATTCTATGCTAGCGGCGCAGATGATAATGCAAAATATAAAGACTATGTGTGGATTGTAAACTTTGAGAAGAGAGCGGAGGATGCCTGCAATTTGGATTATGAGATTTCCGAGTACGAGTCCAGTTTGGAGATTGGCCCTGGAGTCCAGGCTCGGTTTATGTTGACCGCACATTATGGCAGTGAGAAAGCCCGAACCGTTCCGTGGGAGGAATAGTCACTCTTTAGCTCATAGTATAATACTACTATAATTTCTCATTTCTACTACTACTATAAATTCAAGTACACTATATCGACAAAAGTATTTTGCCAAACCTGCAATGACATTGTATCCAAATATATATACCTTAATATGGAGTTGGTCTATAACAGCTTCCGCTCTTCTTGGAAGGCTGTCCACAAGATTTTGGAGTGTTTTTGTGGGAATTAGATCTGTAGATCATTTATGAAGTCAGGCAGATGTTGGACAAGAAGACCAGGCTCGCAATCTCTGTTCCAGTTCATGTCATGTTGCAATAGAAAAGGGTCTGCCCCAAACTGCAGCCACAACGTTTAGTGAGGCTTAGCATTGTCCAAGATGTTTGATAGGCTGAAGTATTAACATCGCCCTTCACTGGGGATTGTTTGAAACACCTGAATTTAATAATTAACAGGTTTTGGCCAAAATCCTTTTTCCATATATTGTATGTCAAGTAGCTCAATTTTACTTACTAGATTTAAACCAACTGATCTCTGAACAATAAAAAAGTAAACAATATAACCTGTACGGACTAGACTTTCTAGAATATAAGACTTTGTATCTATGAAGGAGACACCATTAAAACATCCTTTAACCCACAGCTATAATACTACAGTATGTCACAAAAATTGTAGCTTTGTGAAGTGAGAAGCCAACCATGAACCAAGAGCCAACCACCCTTCTAGCACTGGGAGTTCTGAATATTAGCATGGCTTGTCTATTCTTAGTCATATGAGCTTCTGTCATTGCTCATATTCAGCCCGTTATCCATAGAATTGAGCTGTTTTAGGTCAAATCAAAGAACAACTTGAGTGTAGATTTGAAGCACAGGTTCTCAACCTTGCTTGTAAAAAGGGCAAACCAAAGCATAATCAGAGACCAGGCTTGCGACCATTTGATTAAGAATGTTTGTACAACCCCAAATTCCCCAATTCGCATGCAATGTGCATGGCAACATTATCTAACCAGTGATCTTCACTCCAGATACACACTTTGGATACCACCAAATGGACACCATCCACCTGCCGCCTGCTAAAAATCACCTTTGCAAATGAATACGGTGTAAAACTGGCTTGTTTGTTAAGGTTGTCTCTGCTATATGGGAATGATCTACTTCGGATATATTCGGTGAGATATATTTCTGCACAATGTATTTTAAGAGTCTTAATCATGAAGAGTTACGGGATCACTAGTTGTCTGGTAAGTGGCTCTTGCTGACTTGTGTAAATCTTTATAAATCATGTAGAGTTCTGTACGAGGACGGTCTCTTGTGAAGACGAGTTAGTTGCTGTCCCTTCTTTGCAACTGAGACAGGAGAACAGCAGTAAACTTTGATTAGGGTGATGGTTGGTGTAATAGCATCAGACCCGTTCCTGTCATCAGCTTTATCCAATAATTAGATGAATGTGTTGGAACTGTGGAAATATAGCCGATATCCACATGATACCACTAGTCTGTCTACGTCTAATTACTTTCCTTGTCTAAGCCTTTTCATAAATATCAGTTGATATGACATTTATATTACGCCTCGTATGAAATAAATCCATAGAACAAGATTAAAATGACTTCCCTTTGTAATTACCTTCCATCACAGCCTTCAGGAAACAGGGGTTGATTTACACACACTCACGCGCACCAAACGCACTAAATTTTACCTTGTGTAATTGAATAACGCATAAGTCATTAGAGCGAATTACAAACTGATTAGAAACTCATTCAATACACACATTAAAGTGACATTCTGTTTGAATTACCTTTTTAGCACAGGAATCATTTTCATCATCAAGCTTTTCACTTACAGACTTGATAACTGATTGATAAATGACCAAGTAATACGGTCAGCTAAGTCTAAGGTCCTATAAATTACCTTTTGTTTTTAAAGTTTACATGTCACTTGGTGATCTCTTAAAGTGTATTAATGCTCCATATGGGGGTCACAATTTGAACTGACTTGTTCAAGCTTAAAAAAAAAAAAAAAAAAAAAACTTAACCCAAAATCCAAACATATAAGGTGCTACTGGGAATTGTTTGTTTCTATTTAGGACATCAGGATTGTTTAAACATTACCTTTCCGAAACTTTTTAAAGGTGAAACATACTGTAAATAAAAAAAGTGCATAATTAGCATAAACTGATGCATTATGGTATACCTGCTTACCGCCCTGCAGTCATCTGCGTACATTATGAAAATCTGTAGGATTAAAACATGAGACAGGGTAGGGGACAGGGTAAGGGACAGGGTAAGGGACAGGGTAGGGGACAGGGTAAGGGACAGTGTAGGGGATAGGGTAGGGGACAGAGTAGGGGACAGGGTAAGGGACAGGGTAGGGGACAGGGTAAGGGACAGAATAGGGGACAGGGTAATGGACAGGGTAGGGGACAGATTAGGGGACAGGGTAAGGGACAGTGTAGGGGAAAGATTAGGGGACAGGGTAAGGGACAGTGTAGGGGACAGGGTAAGGGGAAAGATTAGGGGACAGGGTAAGGGACAGGGTAGGGGAAAGATTAGGGGACAGAGTAGGGGACAGAGTAGGGGACAGATTAGGGGACAGGGTAGGGGACAGAGTAGGGGACAGGGTAGGGGACAGAGTAGGGGACAGGGTAGGGGAAAGAGTAATCATCATCTAATCCAATAATCCTGTGCATGATCTCTGAGGTCCTGGAACTAAATTAACCCTAAAGTGTGTGTGTGTGTCACAACTCCACATCTTTCTTTGACTACAGAAACACTGGCAGCATCAACAATGTCAACCAGTCTACATCCTGAAATCAGTATCACTCTACAAATTCTGGAGCGTTCATATCTGAGTAATAGGAGCGATGCTCCAAACCTATCTGCATGTCTTTGGACTGTGGGAGGAAACCGGAGGACCATGAGGAAACCCACCACACACATTCAGACCCGAGGCGGGAATCGAACCCTCGGCCCTAAAGGTGTGAGGTGACCATGTTGCCTGGTGTCTTAATGTAATTATTACAATTAGAATTACTTGATCACATGTCATTAAATAATTGAAAATTTGAAATTGACAATTAAATGTTTATTTTTTCTTTAAAAACCTAAAACTAAACATGTAAATGATTTTATATATTTATTTATTTAATAATGTCACGAGGGCAGCCATCTTGCGTATGCATAGTTACAAGGAAGTCTAATCTTCTCCTAATGTGTAGGGATTCTTCATGTGGTTAAGAATTCTAGCTTCTTCATGAACGAGGAACAAACCAAAGAACCCCTGCAGGATGCCACATTTTTGCCAAAAGACGCAGCTGTGTTTATCGCCCCCTGATTCCCTGGAGTCGCGCTTTGGGATTGTTTTGGAAGTAATCCGAAGAAACAAAGAAGCAAAAAGACAAGCAATGGTATTTTTAAGAATAATTTATTGCCAGTAGTAAAGCGATTAAGCTAGTGGCAGTATTAAAAAAAAAAAAAAAAAATCATAAACAAGACCGAAGCATTGCTCACACACGAGCTTGAAAAAAGTCACGAGTCCACACTTCATCTCGCAAAATATAAATATGTACCGGGTCCCGCTCTTTTTTCTGTTTTCTTTTATCTGGTGGAAAAATAAAGAAGTTTCAAAAGTTTTACAAAAAAAAAGAAAAAAAAACACGAAAAAATAAATTGAGACTGACATCACAATAATAAGCAGAAGCAGGGAGAGTGGAGACAGTCACACAGACGTTTCCTCACTTTTTTTCTCTTTCGCACCCTCTCTATACTGTTTTCGTCCTCCAGAAAAAGCTGATAATGACACGCCATTTTGTTGATTCTTTTTTTGAAAAATAAAAATAATAAAATATCTACAAAAAAAAAACTAGTCAACCTTTAAAATCAAAACTGTACAGTACCATTTACATTACAAATGAACGAACATCTGTAATAAAAAAACAAACAAACAAACGAACAAAAAAATAACGATTGCATGGTTTTATCTTTACAAATGCAGACAACTATCGCATGAAGTTATTCTTTTTCATTTTTTTTTTCCTTTCATGAAGATGAGTGACATTAATATCCTCAGACGCGGTGTGTGAAGTCAGACAGACACCTGTACACACTCGACTCCTAGAGAAATTAGCTGGAGTAACTGTCCTAGAATACGTCCACGCCAAAGACATCCTGTTTGCTTAATGTATTTATTGTGTGTGTGTAAGCAAATGTTTTTTGTTAACGACAACAGTCTCCTGCATAAGGTTTCATTTTCAGGCACTTTTTGATTTCTGTTTTATGGATCCAGTGTCAGACTTCGGTGTGTTGTTGCTGCTGTTGTGGCGCTACGAGAAGCCGTCGGAGTTGTGCCCCATCCTCGGCGCCGCTCTCGCAGTCGCTCATCGGCGCCTCCGACTCCTCCACATCCGAGCACGACACCGTCGAGGCGTACAGCGACAGAGAAATGTTGTCGGCCGCGGCGCTGCCGCTTTTCGGCGCCTCCGGGTCAGACGCCGGGTACTGGTGGTGAGGGAGGTAATGGTTGAGCGTGTACAGCTGGGGTAAAGGTGGCCGCTTGCGTACCCACGAGCCTCCGGGACTAGAGGGCGCAGGGTCGAGCGTGTCGTACGTGGCGGGCGGAGGCGGAGGAGGAGGCAGGTCGTCATGGGTGGGGAAGTCGTCCGGCGGGGGAGGGAAATCGCTCTCGATGTCGTAGCCACCCGCGTAATAGTCAGTGTCTAGCAAGGCGGGGTCGTTGTACAGGGTGGGCGGAGACTCCACCACCTCGTACTGAGGAAACTCCTGGATTCCAGGAAGCTGAACACTCGGCATCCAATCAGATGTGTCCCAGTGATACCCTGCAGGATGAAGTGACAAGAGTTAAACAGAACATTCTGATACAATTCCAACATTAGTAATAAAGTTTTGTTCAGTTCAGCTAATTCATAACATCATAAGGATCCGGATTCATCATTTATCTCAATGGGAAACGGCTTCGCAAATTTACAGCGATTTATTCTCACCGGAATGCAGAGTGGAAAAACTAGCTGAACTGAAATAAGATCTTAAACTTCATTTTTACTTTAATCCGGGATTAAAAACCGAATCGGACAAGAAAACGAGACACGGTTACACGTCATGCACCATGAACAACAATTCTGTCAGGATAAACACGTTGTACACAATCAAAGATAAAACAAAACAAACCAGAAACACACAACACTGATTCTGACTGAACATGGACTCATTCTGACATTTTCTATTTAAACATTTATCGCACTTTACCTTTACAAGTTACTGCGCAATAACAATCTCATCATAAATATTATAAATCATTTTTAAAAAAGGTTAATACCATAACATAGCTACGATGGACGTGTTAGCAGGATTTATTTTTCTTATATTAGCTTTCATTTCATTAAAACAATTTCTTTTTATTTTGTTTGTTATTTTGCTCACAGCACTGCATGCAGGTTCAGGGAGGAATCACAGGGCTTCAGGCAAACGTGGAAAAAAAATCAATTCACCTCTCGGGTTCTTGAGCTCATGAGACGGGAGTAACTCTTTTTTAGACGGAATCAAGCAGCAGGTACAGAGAGAAAGAAAAAGGTTAAACTTTATAAACTACACAAAGAAAGAAAAAAAAGGAGGAAATACAGACATGAAGACTTTTCTAGGACGCAAAGATGCCGTTTGCTTTATCAGACGGATTCGATTGGAAAAAGTCTAATCATAATGAGTAAATACTCATGAAGGCTTTTTTTTTTTTTTTTAACAATTTTTAAAAAATTGAATGAAATAAACAGGCATCTGTGCATCCTTTTCACCCCCCCACACCCGACACTGCTCATTGAGACGACTGGACAATCAATCAAACGGTACCTTGCGTCTCCACCGAGCCAGCCGCCGAGCTGACCAGGTGGATTACAGTCACTATGGAGGCTTCAGGAAATGGAAGGGATGGAAGGATGGATGGAGGGATGGAGGGAGTAGATGAGAAAGAGCTAACGTTAGTGTAAGGAAAATGAGGAAGCACCTGGAGGTAAAGACGACTACTGTGACATGAAGTGACTCCGTCACACTGGACTCTGTTCCATGTTGCATGAGGATGAGGATTAGGGCTGCCCCCCCCCCTCCCTTCCCTCCCCAAAAAAAAAAAAAAAATATATATATATATATATATACAGTATATCAAGCTTGCAGTTTAAATGGCAATTTTTCAGTGTTTTAATCATCTAATGCCACTCGATTGTTTTATCTTCCAATATATTGTTTTCTACCTTCAGCTGGTTGTTCACATTTTTCATCTTGGGATTAATAAAGTACTCGATCTATCTATCTTACTCGTCAGGTGAGGTGTGGAGGGTTAGCGCTGATTGCAGCAAAAATTCTGAAAACTTCTACAAAGGTCTCAAGGTCCTCATACGCTGAACTAATGCTGCAACTTAAAGCTTGTAATTACGCAAGTTCAGCAATTTCTACCTACGAATTGGGACCAAACGTGGCTGCCTCTGTCTCGAGGTTGCTCTCTATGAACTTGAAAAAAATCACTTTTTTATTTCAAATGTAATTTTTAATAATGATGTGAACTGGTAGTTGTAACATTACAATTTCCCTTTAGGAATAATAATATTCTCTCTCTCTCTCTATCCAAGCTAGCCAGCTAATACTAGTCTAAGTTATACCTTCGTGATGTAGTTTCAATACAATTTTCAAAGAAACAGTTTGATGTTATTGATTCAACTGACACAACCTTTTAACTGTCCAAGAATTTCCGAGTTTTCTTCTCTTTTTCGAGGATAGACAAATGCAGATCAAAAGACAGAATCTGTTTTCTTCTAATATTATTTTGTAAGTTTAACGAAAGCTCTTCAAACGCTGCTTGAGCTCCTGAACGGCGTGACCCCCTACAGGCCGATGCCACCTTCCCAAAGACTATGGAGTCTCTACGGAGATGTGCTGATCTAGAAAGAACACTACTATTTCTTACAGGTTCTGGATGACCCGTGGTGGAAGTTGTGAAGGAGAGCAAGGCTAGTGAATACTTCGATGTCTTTGGGATGATGGTGACACACACCGGTGATACTCATGGTTCCACTGACACTGACAGTACGCATGTATGGTACGTTACGATACCAACAGAAGGAAGGATCGGGAACAGCAGAATTCTCAAGGGTAAAAAAAGAGATGTGAAGAAAGCAAAGTCTACTAGGTTTCAGGTGGAAACTGGACCAGGGTACCTCAGGTTGAAGGAAAAGTAAACCAGAGGGCCAAGATTAATGGATTTAAACATTTTCAGACGTAAGTGGAACTCTAGTACCACTTCAATGCTGAGGGCGTCAATTATCCGTAGCAGCTTGGATGCAAAAAAAGCCATAAAAGAAGCAAACAGTAAAAAATTACAGACAAATTAACCAAACTATCCCAAAAGCCAAATAATAAATATAAAAACAGAACAAAAGAAAAAAAAAAACAATAACATCACACTCATGCTTCTTTTTTATGCCCTGAGAATCAACACTCTGCCTTTTACTCAGCGAGGCGATCCCTTCCCTTCCTTCTCCGGGTTACGATATTTGACTTACGAGTTTAGCTAAAACCTCGCCCTGCGTCTTTGGTGCGGTTTGATCCAAATGGGGGCTAAAAATCCCAAAGCAGCGATGTTAAAGAAGGGGAGAAAAAACATAACACAAACAACATGACCCTCAAACCTCAAACCGTTTACTCGGGTTACGAAAAGAGACAGGAACAACGAGGTGGTTAGTGTTCATGCTAACGCTAAAAAAGAGTACGATGGAAACGATAAGAGTGTAGATCACAAAAGTTCAAAAGTTCAGTTTGCTTGGACATGCATCAAACACATCAAGTCTTTTATGCTGAGAAATATAGCTAACAGCACCCAAATCACACGCGCTAACTTCCCTAGTGCATAACATATAACTTGTTCATGTAGCTTAATAAAATATATTATAAAATCCAGAAAATGATCATAACAATGCTTCTATCAAATGCAAGCAAATTAGCATTTAGCTTGGGTAATATTATATAATCAAAACATTAGTGCACTTGATGGTTGAAGATAAACTCTTGTCTAAACTAGCTTCTTTTTTGTGTGAAGCTCTTTTAAGGCAAAAATATTCACAGGACTTATCAAATTATTATTATAGGAATTATTATTTATGACTTAATAAAGCTCTAACAAGCTTCTGCTAATTATATAGCTCTTAAAGCAGGAATAATGCTAATAATGCTAATCGCTAAACAATCAAGACACACACGTACCATTGTCGTCGCAGGACTCAGACTGGAACGAGCTGAGTGACTGCACCTCGGACATGCTGCCCCGGGTGTTATAAGGGTGACACGAGCTGTCCTCGACAACCTTCTTACTGAAACATGGATCCAGATCTACGACTTTGGCTGCAAGAAAACGAGAAAAAAGCGCACGATGAGCAACGAAGAACAAATTATCGAAAGATAGAATGTCAGCTTGGTCCTTACCGTCGTAATCATAGTCCCAGCTGGGCTTCTGAATCGAGTCGCTGTCTGAGGCAGAGTTGGAAGGTGGCGGCGGGGGCAGGTTGGGCGCCACGCTGCACACAGCGACGGCCTTGCGGTGTCCATGGGCAACCGGGTCAGGGTTGAAAGTGCTGAATTCGGTGTGTTCGGGAACAGCTGAGCCCTCGAACGAGCTGCGGTCCAGGTTGTTCCGAGAGTCACTCGGCACACTGGGGGTGTACGAGATGGGTCGTACAGGAACTTGGGGCGGCACATCAGAATACACGTTCCTGCCCAGCTTAGAGTCGTAATACGGATGCTGTAGGAAAGAGGTGGGCAGGTGTTTGTCATCATCAGGTGACTGGGGTTTGGTGCGCCGGCATGCTCGCTTACGGATCACGACGAACAGTAAGGCCATGACGAAGATCACGGCGACGAAGACGACAATGCCGATGACCTCCTCCAGGCCGATGTTCCAGGATGTAGAGAGCACCGGGTTGCTTATCTGGGCGTGCTGCTCGCAGTGGTGACCTCCATAGCCAAGCGAGCAGTTACACTTGTATGAGCCGTACGTGTTCTGGCACTGGCCACCGTTTGTGCATGGGTTTTTCAGACACTCGTCCACATCACTCAGGCACCTGGTCATGCATAGAAACATTTTGTTAATATAAGTATAAAACACACAAACAAGAAACCTCTAAAGGAACCGAACTCCTTGTCTAACATGTACCATACCTGTCTCCTTGGAAGCCAGGTTCGCACTCGCACACTGGGCCATCCAGGCTGCCGATGCACCTGCCGTTGTTCTTGCAGGGGTTCTCCGTGCAGTACGGACCTAGCTGACACCTGTCATGCACCCAAGACAAATTAACAACATGAGCAAGAGCAAAAGCTACATTGTAGTTGTACAAGCATACGAACGAAATCTTAACAACTAAACAAGCAGCCAGAAGTTTGCAAATTCAATCCGGTAGGTAAATTCAGGACACTGCATTCATTTCAGGTCAAGTTTACACTAGGACTCAAAGTACCACTGCCATTCCACAGGAGTCCCCTGATGCCCCACCATCAACCCGGCAACATCCTGAGAGGTACTCTCAAGGTACATCCTGACATTCTATTCCTTTTATATCATGTAGGAATTGTGATCATTGTGTTCTCTCACCACTGGCCGGAGTACTGGCCTCTGCACTGGCAGTAGAAGTCATCTCCACGTGGCACACATGTTCCACCATAAAGACAGGGATTGGATGAGCAGGGGCTGATGCTGACCTCACAGTGGCTGCCCATGAACAGAGCACTGCATTTACAGAAATAACCTACAACAAGCCCAGAGCAACAAATGTGAAAAAAAACAACAACAACATAGAACTGGAGCACAAATTACTTTATTAAATCTGTGCTCTTTAACTCTGCCCTCATTCCCAGGCTGCGTACCTCCATTGGGCAGTTCAGTGCAAGTCCCCCCGTTGGCGCAGGGCTCACTGGTGCAGCTCGATACCTGAGGAGGTGGGTTACATCCAGGCACGGCTTCCACGAGTTCCTCAAGCACAGAGTGGGCGCTACGAGGCTGCGATCTCAGAGGCAGCTCACGCCCGTTTAACACAACCCCCTGGAGGCAACCCCTCAGGCCGTTGGCCACACCTGCCTGCCAGACCTGTCCACCAAAGAAGACGCTGGAGTCGAGGTTGAGCGTGCGAAGGTTGCCCTGTGCTTTGCCCGAGGCAGTGTGTGTTCGGTCAAGAACCAGGCGGGCGTAGTTGCCATCCACTTCGAGAGAGACCGTGTGCCATTCGCCATCATTCACTAACGGGCCGTGGATGGGGACGAAACCAGGCCCACTGCCGCAGTCAAACCTGTACTGCAGGTGTCCATTCACAATCTACACACACAATATACACAATAATATACAAATAAGTGAAGACACGCACAGGTACTGCTCCAAGGTAACTTTTTTCACCTTCCAAAGCTGCTGCTTCCTGGCATAGTGCGAACATTATATAACTCATTAGCCAAGCTGAAGTCAACGATTGCAACCTAATGTCAAGTTAATTATTTAATAAGCTGATTCAACTAGCAATCTAGTTCATTCTCCCTAACTAGCACGCTGTGCAAATGCAATAAAGGAAGCTAGTAAAAACTATTATATTATCTATTACTTTTTTTTAAATCAGCCTTAAAAAGCTTTAAATGAACTAACTGTTTTGTTCCCAGTAAGCTAGCTAAAATAAGGCTATACAATATCATAAGATGCGTGTTTAAAAAGTTCTCACAGGCTAAATAAGGGATGGTGCAAGAAATGTGTGTGTGTGTGTTCAACATTCTCAGAGGCTAAATGTAGCATAGTGTGGAATAGTGTGTGTAATGGGCAAAAATAGCAGGATGTTGTAATGAGGATAACATCGTAGATTCGTCTCTCTCTCTCTCTCTCTCTCACATCACCAAAATAACTCTCTCTGTTTTCTGTTGAGACCCTTGAGGCGGCCATATTGAGGAGCCGATGGACAGAGTGTGGGAGAAAGAAGAGAAAGGAGAGGTTTTCTCATACACTATTAGAACCAGCTATAATAATGCCACGCTCAAAAAATTCTGTTTTGTATTTTACATTAAAGGTGTGGCCTAGCTGTGAAAGAGGCGTGGCATCTGCCTGTCACATTCAGTGAAGCCTTTGTATCAGGCTATCAGTAAAGAAGTGAATGAGTGGTCTCTGTCCCTGTCAGTCTTAATCAAAGGGGTGTGGCCTAACAGAAAAGAATGTGTGGTCTTGGAACGTGTCTGTTTTAATCAAAGGGTGTGGTCTGAGTAAAAAAGGTGTGGTCTTTGTTCTTGTCCATTCGGATAAAAGGGGTGTGGTCTAACCTTAAAGAAGGTGGGGATTCTGCCACCCTGTCCATTTTAATCAAATGGGTTTGGTCTAACAGTAAAGAAAGTGTGGTCTCTGCCCTGTCAGTTTTAATCAAATTGGAACTGCGGTCCAATATAAAAGAAGGCGTGGTCTCTTCCTTTTTCCAGTTTTGATCAAGAGGGTGTGGTCTAACAGGAAAGAAGTTGGTTCAGTTTCCACGCCTGTCCATTTTAATTAAAGGGGTGTGGTCTAACAGTAAAGAGGGTCTGCTCTCTGCCTCTGTCTGATTTAATGAAGTGGGTGTGGTCTGAAGTGGGTGTGGTCTAGCAGTAAAGAAGGTGTTGTTTCTCCCACTGTCAGTTTTACTCAAAGGGGTGTGAAATCATATACAACAGAAAAAAGGCGTGGCCTGTGTTAGACATTCCCCGTATAAGGCGGTGTGGACTCAAAGTTTAGTTTTTCAAAGCCAGCCTTATTTTGATAGTTAGCTCTCTGTGGACATGTGTATGTGTGTGTGTGTGTGTGTATGTGTGTGTGTGTGTGTGTGTGTTTACCTCCAGGATGCTGTAGTCAGTGCCCTTGGCGTACATGATAATGGCGCGGTCGGAGAATGTACGCAGCCTGAGTGAGAGATTCATCTCCTCCTTGTTGTCATTCTCCATCAGCCTGTAGCGCACGTAGCCGTTCCCGCTGAATGTCAGAGCCTGACCTTCTGAAACACAACACACACACACACACACACACACACACACACACACACACACACACACAGATGCTCACAGTTATAATGAAGAGTGTTCAATTCACTTATGGAGTGAATCATGCTGTTGTGCCGTGCGAGGTTGTCCTCACCTGCACACTGGCCATGTTTCTCGGCTGAGCATACGCAGCTGAACGTGGTGTGTGTTGGGTCTTCCACACACTCCGTACCTTCGGGACAGGGCTTCCCTATGCACAGCTTGCTCAACTCGGCGCACTCAGCACCTTCGCAAGCACACAAGGAATAAATCAAATCAATTAAATCATTCAGTTCAGTAGAATTCAGTGTTCGAGGAAATTTGGAGCGTGCGTTACCTCGACAGAGGCAGTCAGCTGTCTGCGTGTGGCGCGGGGTGACGAAGCTGAGCCTCGCTGTGCTGTATGTTGTCATGGCGCCCGTCTCCAAGGTCACCGTCTCCTGGCAGTGACGAGCTGGACAATCCAATCGAGGGCAAAGTTTGTTGCCCACACGCACAATCCTCACCCCGGTTATCTCCTCGATGGCACCGGCGGAGGCGTTCAACTTCCTCACCACCACTTCCTGTGCCTGTTCTGGACTTCCTGTTTTGTCGAGAGCAAGGAGCACTTCCAGGTCACTGTGATCCGGTTGCAGGCTGACGAGCTGCACGTCGCTGCGCCGCACGCCCGCCGTGTTTCTCAGCGCTCTAGCAAAATTGCGCCAATGCTCGCCGATGAACTCTTCCGGCGCGATGGCGCCAAGCCGGATGGTCACGAGATTGATGAGGGCGGGGGCGGGGCGTACATGCACAGTGACGCGCGCCCACGTCATGAAGCGGCCGTCCGTTACGGTGGCATTGAGCAGGTAGCGCCCGGAGTCAAGGGCACCCAGAGCGACAAGTCGGCCATCAGCTGGTGAAACGGAGAACAGGGCGGAGCTGTCCGAAGGGGCGGAGTCGGAGCTGATCCCGTAGGTAAGGGTGTCGTGCACATCTTGGTCTGTGGCGTGAATCTTTCCCAGAACCCCACCGCCGGCGTACTCAGCGGTCGTCGTGGTGACGAAAACGTCCAGCGGGAGGATGACAGGAGGGTGGATGCTCTCCTCGATGAGGCGAACGAACACCAGCGCCGAGGAGGAGAGGGGCGGCCGGCCCGAGTCTGACACCTGAAACGGAGAGTAGATGATTCACGAGTCATTTATAAGGTCAAACGAATTGATTCATCACAAGAAATTACCTGGAAAAGAAAAAAAAATTGACAAAAAGGGATTTGTGGTAAATTAAATGATTTCATAAGAGAAAAGAGGCATTTGATTTAATTTTAATTCAGAATACTGAGTCAATTCACATGATACCTGAATCACTCTAGACCATTTAAAATAACTCGCCTTCTTCTAAAGGCAAAAACCCCAACAAAAAAACCTCCTGATAAATAAATGACTTGTTCGTTAAGACGGCGGTGTCGCACCGCAGCCTTCTGTTGCCAGTACAAGGATTTATCAAGCTTTTTTTTTTTTTTCAAAGTATAAACCCAGTGTGAAGTTTTTTTTCCATGACATGTAGAAACAGCTGAAGATTTAGCAGCTGTAATTGTCTTCGCAGCGGATCATTACTGCGCTCTCGGCGAGCAGCGGGAAGCGCAGGAACACATCGATCTCTGGGGGGCACGCTGAGGGAACGTGCTGTTTGTGTATCCGGGTAAGAACCTAGACAAATCAGCAGCTCCGAACCAGCAGCTCCAACGTGTACACCTCTGCTGTCTTTTAATGCCTTGTAACTTTCCCATCTTGGTTTTATAGCAAGCAATAAACCACTTTATATCTCCGTCTCACCTGGATCTCCAGGACGTAGCTGTCCTTGCTGCGGCGACTCAGCGTCCCGATGGACACCAGCGCCCCCTGTGACGTGATGTCGAACGTGTGATCCTCGTTACCGCCGGCGATGGAGAAGGAGTACGGCGGTCCGTTGTGTGACGCGTCTCGGTCCGATACGCTCAGCTGGAGGACGCTGGTCCCGACCGGACGGTTCTCCTTCGGGTAAAAAAAAAAACACAAAGAGAACATTTATCATGTGACAATGAATCACTAAGAAGGAAAAGAGAAAAACAGTAAGAGACAAAAGAGTCAATTAAGAACGGCACACGAATCGATTCACGAATCGATTCACGAATCATCCGACTCACATTGGAAGTGATCAAGTTTTTTTTTTTTAAAAATGGTTACGTCCTTATTAGGTTCCCTGAAGGTTCTTCAATATGACCTGCGATATGACCTGTGTGTGTGTGTGTGTGTGTACCTGGATGATGAGTGTGTAGTTGCTCTGGGAGAACACAGGCGGGTTGTCATTGATGTCAGATACATCGATGTTGATTTTGGCAGTGCTTACATGAGCCGGACTCCCGCTATCAGATGCCCTGACGGTCAGAGTGTAACCAGACACCTACACATACACACACACACACACACGTAAACACACACTCACACAGTAAGACAACAGCAACAGATAAAAAATAAATAATATACCTAAAAAATGTGTGCGTGTGTGTACCTTCTCTCGGTCCAGATGCCGCGCCACCTTCACTTCTCCCTTTAAAGGGTCGATAGAGAAGGGGCTTCCCTGGTTGCCATTGACGATGGAGTAGTGCACCTGGTTATTAGAGGGTCCGTCCGCATCTTCAGCCATGATCTACACACACACACACACACACACACACACACACACACACACTGTGTTTAAGCATCCTCGCTGGCATTATACTTCGATAAAGCTTCGTTATGCCATTTCCTGGTTATGACATTTCAGGAGGGGGGCGGAGACTCACCGTCAGCACCGCCTTGCCTGGCTCTGTGTCCTCGCTCACCACGGCGCCGTAAACCGACTGGCTGAAAACCGGGCTGTTGTCGTTTACATCCGTCACGTTGATACTGACGACGGTCCTGTCGCTCAGAGACGGCGTTTCTTCGTCCGTGGCCTCGACCGTCAGCGAGAACTCATGGGACAATTCGTAATCCAGAGGCGTTATCACGAAAATGACCCCTGTACAGGAAGCAAAAGGCGTAGGAGTTATCATCATGACGCCTAAACAGAGCTGGAGCTTTGCGCTTCCTGATGGAACAGCTGTACCTGTGTGTGCGTCCACGCTGAACGTGCCCATTTCGTTCCCGTCTACGATCGCGTAGGAGATCCGGGCCTCGGCGTCACGGCTGGCCGCGTGGACGCGCAGCACCTGGGTTCCCGTGGCGATGTCCTCCGGGACGTCTGCGACGTAATCGCGCCGCTGGAAGATGGGAGGGTCGTCGTTGAGGTCGATGACGGATACGGTGACCGTGCAGACGGCGGACAGGGGGCGGGGCCAGCCACGGTCCGTGGCACGAGCTCGGAGAGTGTACGACGCTCGGAGCTGGCGGTCGAGAGGCGTGGCCAAGCGGAGCACCCCGGAATGCTCGTCGATGGAGAAGGCTCCGTCGGCCGAGTCCAGCAGGGAATACGCCAGCTCGGCGTTCAAGCCTGCGTTCGGGACGACAAGTCGGTTACAGTCACAAAAAAATGCATCTTCATTTAATACTAATTAACGAATGAGCATCCGGAACCTTCTAAATGGTTCAGCCTCGAGTTCCTGAAAAATGTTAAACGTGTTACGTATTAGTCTTTTATTTCACGTATATCTCTTACGGATTCTATCGCCTTTGACGTTCCTGTTCTCGCTCTCTTCACTTCAAGCTGTCCCTCTGTCTCTGACACCGGAGGCTCCTTCCACAAATGTTCCCCGAACCTCTCGTTACAAACTTACCAGGATTCTTTGAAACCAGTTTCCATGTGGAAACCAGCGCAATCGTATAAACCCTGTGATCGCGCGAGAACCCGGCAGCACCACAGGACTTTAATGACCATGAGAACATGCTTATTATTATTATTATTATTGTTGTAAGAATAACGGTGGAGCTGTGCGTGAGAAAACAGCGTCGTATTTCTAATAAGCCGGTTAGCACATTCGGGTGGGATAATGAGTTCATTATTTAGCGGCGTCTAAGTTATTGATTTGACTCGTGCCAGCATGGAGGCATCACGATGCAGAAACACGTCTCCTGTATTCATACGCATCGATTCGGCAAACGGCGCCAGGAACAATAATCCGGGGCCGCTATAAAACCAGGCGGCGTGTAAACACTCGCCAAGGAGGATTTGTGGCTCTTAAAAATGACAGACCACACACACACACACACACACACACACACACACACACACACACGCACACACACACACACATTGCAATAATTTCTTCTCATGCACATGCTTTTAGATTCCCCTCCATCACTCATGCTGCGGGTCCGCGGTGAGACGACTTAATGACGTTTAAGCGAATCACGTCGAGTGATTTTTTTATGTCATGTCACGAGTCGTTCTGCCTGCGGGGAGAAAAGCATCTGCGAGGAGACGTTCAAAGCTCCAATCAAAAATCGTCCGGCTTTGAAATCGCGTTTATATCTAATCGCCGTGCAGACACTTGTAGCGGCCGCGAGAGCCGCGCGGGGTTATATTAGCGCCCACTTTTTTAGGATCACAAAGGGCGGTTCATTTAAAGCGTCGACACTAAAACCAGTGCATTCGATAAACGAGTGAAATGAAAAGAAAATCCAGCCTGAAGCAGGACGGACATTAACACACACAATTTAGAAATTCATGTAATGCAATATTATTTATCTATCTATATACTAAATTTAAACGCCTCGAATCCTCGAATGCTTTACCCGCGCGTACGGACGTGCGTCACACGAGAGACACTCTAAATATTCCTGCGATGTGTAACAGCTGTATTCTGACATGACGTAAGGACGGGAGACGGAGCAGAGGTTTGCGTGGGCTTCTCAAACACAGGCTGGAATTCAGAGCTGCTGAAAAGCGGGATGACATTTAGGACGGAACTGACGGGGCGACGTGGACAAAGGACAATGAAAGAGAAGAAGAGAAAGAGGATCCCACAGCACAGAGAGAGAGAGAGAGAGACACACACAATCAGCAAACAAAGTCAAGGGCGTACATGTTCAGACATTAAACACTTATCTGAGTCTCTCTCTTTCTCTCTCTCTCTCTCACACACACACACACACACACACACACACACACACACACACACCTATACACATAACTTTCCACCCTGCGTTCCTCTTTGAACTCCATCTGCTCTTTGAAGTCTGCTCTTTGAAGCAGGACAAAAGTTTCCCCCTTCCACCCGAACACCACACAGCTCTCCCCGTCCCGTTCAAACACCACCAGGTTTATCAGCGCGTGTTCGCTAATCATCAACCATCCAGCGGAAATTCGGCCATCTGCTCGCCTCTATCGACAGCGTGAAATGTGTGTTTTTTTTTTTTGTTGTTGTTAAATCGTCACAATAATGCTGCATTAAAGCGCCGCCGCATCACGCTGCTCAGGATAGCGAGGGTTTATTCCCTCCCGCGGACGCTGCTCACCGGTGTCGAGGTCCGTGGCCTGCAGCCGGGCCACCGGCGTGTGCGTCTCGGCGTTCTCGAACACGGTGATGGCGAGGGGGTCGGCGGCGAAGCGCGGCGCGTTATCGTTCACGTCCTCCACCGCCACCTCCACGTCAGACTCGCAGGACCGCCCTCCTCCATCCAGCGCGCGCACCGTCATCCTGTGCAGCTTGTCCTCCTCGTAATCCAGCGCACTGAACGTCTTCAGTTCACCTTCAAACACACACACACACAGCAGGTTAGACTTCTCACGCAGCACTTCTCAAACACTGGTTCCTCTGAAGCTTTAACTCTCTCCATGAGCTCTCAGGAGGTTTTACGCTTTCTTCAGACGGACAAAAACACCCTGACGAATAGATCAAAGGGAATAAGGACAAAAAAGAGACGACGTTAAGCAGGACAGAGGGAGAAGAAAACTGGGGGAGAAGGAAGATGGAGAAGTGACTGAGAGGAGAAGAGGACAAGAAAGTGGAAAGTGGAAAAATAGTGGGATAAAAAACAAGCAATGAAAGAAAGAAAAGTTTGAGAAGTAAGAAAAAGGAAAGATAATACATGCAGTGTGTATATATATATATATATATATATATATATATATATATATTAATAAAAAATACATGAAAAAACAAAAAGGCTGTAAAGGC
This sequence comes from Clarias macrocephalus, assembly GCA_011419295.1. Lineage (NCBI taxonomy): Eukaryota > Metazoa > Chordata > Actinopteri > Siluriformes > Clariidae > Clarias > Clarias macrocephalus. The sequence goes on along the minus strand of JAAGKR010006972.1, from coordinate 1,927 downwards.
ATTTAAAAAGCCTAAAGACAAGAATAAAGAAAAAAACTGACAAATGATTCAGACACTGTGTGTGTGTGTGTGTGTGTGTGTGTCAGAGTGTGTGTATGAGAGTGTGAGTGTGTATATGTATGTGAGAGACTGCATGTGTGTGTGTCTAGGTGTGTGTGTGTATGTGAGAGACTGTGTGTGTGTGTGTGTGTGTGTGTGTGTATGTGAGAGACTGTGTGTGTGTATGCATGTGTATTGTGAGAGAGACTGTGTGTGTGTGTGTGTGTGTGTGTGAGTGAGAGATAGTGTGTATATGTGTGTATACATGTGAGAGAGACTGAGTGTCTGTGTGTTTATTGGTGTGTGTTTGAATGTATGTGAGAGACATTGTGTGTGTGTGTGTGTGTGTGTGTGTGTGTGTGTGTGTGTGTGTGTGTGTGTGAGAGAGAACCTGAATATTTATGGGTGTGTGAATTTGTTTGGTGTGTGTATGCGTGTGCGTGTGTGTGTGTAACCGCGTTAATCTAGAACAATAAGACACTAAACCCGAGTGAGAACTGCGTGGCCGGTGCTGAGCCGGCTGTGTCCTGTAGGGGGCAGTGTGGCTGTTCGGCTGGACGGAGAGAAGGACGAGGCCACGTTTGCTCAGAGAAAGCTCTCACACCAGCAGAGGAAGAGAACAAACCCACACTGCTGCTCACGGCTAATGACTGTCAGATGATGAGAAAAGTAAATAATTAAAGGAGAGAGAGAGAAAGACTGAGAGAGAGAGAGAGAGAGAGAGAGACAGAGAGAGAGAGACAGAGAGAGAGAGAGAGAGAGAGACAGAGAGAGAGAGAGAGACAGAGAGACAGAGAGAGGGAGAGAGAGACAGAGAGAGGGAGGGAGAGACAGAGACAGAGAGAGACAGAGAGAGAGAGACAGAGAGAGACAGAGGGGGAGAGAGACAGAGAGAGGGAGAGAGAGAGAGACAGAGAGAGGGAGAGAGACAGAGACAGAGAGAGACAGAGAGAGAGAGACAGAGAGAGACAGAGGGGGAGAGAGACAGAGAGAGGGAGAGAGAGAGAGACAGAGAGAGGGAGAGAGACAGAGACAGAGAGAGACAGAGAGAGAGAGACAGAGAGAGACAGAGGGGGAGAGAGACAGAGAGAGGGAGAGAGAGAGAGACAGAGAGAGGGAGAGAGACAGAGACAGAGAGAGACAGAGAGAGAGAGACAGAGAGAGACAGAGGGGGAGAGAGACAGAGAGAGGGAGAGAGAGAGAGACAGAGAGAGGGAGAGAGACAGAGACAGAGAGAGACAGAGAGAGAGAGACAGAGAGAGACAGAGGGGGAGAGAGACAGAGAGAGGGAGAGAGAGAGAGACAGAGAGAGGGAGAGAGACAGAGACAGAGAGAGACAGAGAGAGAGAGACAGAGAGAGACAGAGGGGGAGAGAGACAGAGAGAGGGAGAGAGAGAGAGACAGAGAGAGGGAGAGAGACAGAGACAGAGAGAGACAGAGAGAGAGAGACAGAGAGAGACAGAGGGGGAGAGAGACAGAGAGAGGGAGAGAGAGAGAGACAGAGAGAGGGAGAGAGACAGAGACAGAGAGAGACAGAGAGAGAGAGACAGAGAGAGACAGAGGGGGAGAGAGACAGAGAGAGGGAGAGAGAGAGAGAGAGAGAGAGAGAGACAGAGAGAGAGAGAGAGAGAGACAGAGAGAGAGACAGAGAGAGAGAGCGAGAGGTGACTGAAGGAAAGAGGAAACCGAGTAAGTGACTGAAAAAGAAAGAAGAAAGAAAAAGAATGAAAGAGCGAGCTGTTTTTAATCACCTCGCTTTAGGAACGAAAGAAAGAAAATAGGGAAGGAGAGCAGGAGAGAGAGAGAGACAGAGAGAGAGACAGAGAGAGAGAGAGAGAGAGAGAGAGACAGAGAGAGAGAGAGACAGAGAGAGAGAGAGAGAGAGAGA
>JAAGKR010006971.1:0-39672 GCA_011419295.1 Clarias macrocephalus | reverse complement strand
TACGCCCTCTCCAGTGACAGTTACGCCCTCTCCAGTGACAGTTACGCCCTCTCCAGTGACAGTTACGCCCTCTCCAGTGACAGTTACGCCCTCTCCAGCGACAGTTACGCCCCCTCCAGCGACAGTTACGCCCCCTCCAGCGACAGTTACGCCCCCTCCAGCGACAGTTACGCCCCCTCCAGCGACAGTTACGCCCTCTCTAGCGACAGTTACGCCCCCTCTAGTGACAGTTACACCCCCCCTAAGAGGTTCACCCCTCTAGTAACAGATACACCCTCTCCAGTAACAGTTACACCCTCTCCAGTAAGAGCTACACTCTTTCCAGTAACAGCTACATCCCCTCCAGTAACAGCGGCACCCCCTCCAGCACCCCCTCCAGTAAGAGCTACACCCGTGTCTCGTCTTACAGCCTAGGTAGAATCTAATAAGAGCTCGTGTGTGACCTTGCAGAAGAGCCGGGGGTCCAGGCGGGTGAGCTTGGGAGGCATGTACTGCTTGTACATGTTGTAGAGCTCATGGAAGGGAGCACGAGACGGGAAGCCACCCTGCATCAAGTCCAGAACGGACACCATCCCTGTGTGTGACAGAGGGGAAAGAGACGATCAGACTTCCTGAGTTCAGTAGAAAGGAACGTGACTGTAACCACAGCAGGAGACATGTACGGCTTACACAAAACTGAACTTGACTGATTTCATTCAGGTTGGAAGGTTAGCTGGTGGTACATGACTGCAGACATCAATAGAGCAGACCACCAAAATGGCACACCAGCTTATTGAGCAGTTTCATCAATAAAAAGCCTTTGTGCTCCGAATTCAATCTAGCTCTCGGTCGAATAGACATCAATCAAGGGGACGAGACTGTTCAAGTGCAGAACAAAACACTAAATGTCTTCACTGATGTGACCATGTGCTCCACACTGTACTAATATAAATGTCCTGATTTACTCTCTGTGTGTGTGTGTGTGTGTGTGTGTGTGTGTGTGTGTGTGTCTGCGCGTGTGTCTGCGTCTGCGCGTGTGTCTGCGTCTGCGCGTGTGTCTGCGTCTGCGCGTGTGTCTGCGTCTGCGCGTGTGTCTGCGTCTGCGCGCGTGTGTGTGTGTTGATGAAAGTGCTGAAATGGTGCTTTTTAAACCAACGAGAAAAAAGGAAGAGAGAAAGGAAAAGGAAAAAAAAGGCAGAGTGAGGAAAAAAGGAGGAAAAAAAGAAGAAGAAAATGTGCAAATCTAAAAGAAAGAAAGAAAGAAAGAAAGGGTGTGTGTGCACAAGTAAGAAAGTGTGCATACTGTACAAAGAAAGACAGAAAGACAGACAGAAAGAAAGAAAGAAAGAAAGAAAGAAAAAGGCATGTGTGTACAAAAGAAAGAAAGAAAAATAAAAAGAAAGAAAGACAAATGACAAGTGTGTACTCAAGAAAGAAAGAAAGAAAGGAAGGAAGGAAGGAAGGAAGGAAGGGTGTGTGCACAAAAAAAAGAAAGTGTGCATACTGTACAGAGAAAGACAGAAAGAAAGACAGAAAGAAAGAAAGAGGCATGTGTGTACAAAAGAAAGAAAGAAAAAGAAAAAAAGACAAATGACAAGTGTGTACTCAAGAAAGAAAGTGTGCATACAAAAAAAGAAAGAAAAAGAAATTAAGATAGAAAGAAAGACGAATGTCAAGTGTGTATTCAAGAAAGAAAGAAAAGCAAAAAGAAGGAGTGTATATAGAGAATTTAGAATTATTTTCGTGAAATGATGGCGGAAAAACGCTGATTAAGTGACAGTGGGAAAGCGGTGTGTATACGATGCGCCCTAATATAATGTTCTAAATAATTTCAAAAAATTCTAAATAATATTAATACCAAACCGATGGCCTGAATAGGAATAACTTCATCATTGTCGGCGACACACTAACCTGAGCACTGGAGCTGCGACAGGATCTGCGAGCCTTCAAACTGGTGGCTCACCATCTTCAAGTTGGGCTTCACGCAGCGGATAAACCCGGAGCCCTGAAATCGTAAATTTTAATTAAAAACCCCCAAAACAAGAAACAAATAATTAAATAAATAAAAATTGACGCCGGCCTCCTCGGAGACCACTTAGGTCAGATGTATTAGAAACTTAACCAGAGCGGAAGGCTCACAGATGGTGGATGTTAATAACGGATCATGCTAATGGGTTTAAGCTCGTTTGGGTGTAATTGGAGTGTTCTTGATTTGGTAATTACCGTGCTGCGCAGCTTGTCTAGCAGGATGTTCAGCTGGGTCTGTTTGGATCAAAGATGGAGAACGGAATTAGCGACAACGAGGCACGAGTCAAAGGGGCGTGCCAACGCGCTTCGCTCTCGCTTCCCCTAGTCTAAAGCCATTCGTATTTTACTCTTCCAGCAGGAAAAGGGTTAAGGATGAAAAGAAACAGTGCAACAAAGTCTTGATGCTTTAAGCCCAAAAGACAGAAATGTCAACAGAGATCAAATGTGAAAGACAAGACACCAAACACACACACACACACACACACACACACACATACACACACACACACACACACACACACAAAGTGCAAGTAAGAAGAAGGCAGAACTGGAGCTTTGGTGTATCACGTCGGGTTAACACCATGCAGGAAGCCTAGCAGAGATGCACAGAGCCTGTGCCCGGGCCGCTCCTGGATACCTGCTTTTAGTCCGCCATCTCCACGGATACCGCATCCAAGGAGACTACACAAGGAGGAAAAAAAAGAGACCAGAATCTCTCTCTCTCTTTTTTTTAAACCCTGGTTTTCTTTCTCTAGTTCTGGATGCGAGACAGGACGTGACTATTGTGTGCAGGAGGACAAAGAGATCCTTCGCTGATCTGGATAATATGTCACGGCTAAAAGAGTTTTACTTATCGTCTGACAAAGCGCCGGTCCCTAAGCTCCGCACTCCGGTGTCAAAATTTGATAGCAGGAAAAGGGAGACGGAGATTTCGTAATATTTGACCAATTCCAGTAAAATAGTCTGCTGAAGCTGTCATTCGGACACATCTGTCTTTCTCATTCAGTCCCAGAACCCAGACAGATATTCTGTCTGGAATATATACACACAGTATAAGATGTATACACACACTTGTATAAATATTTTAATATTAAATTATTATGATTAGTAGTAGTAGTATTAGTATTGTATTAATATAACATATATCATACTATTTTTCTTTTTCTGAAGAGTGTATACATTTTTTTGGGTAGACTCTCTATACATACGAGAGAGGCGTTCAAGTCAAACCGGGACTCTCTAAAATAAAGACGTAAACCGACATTTACGTACGAAGGATTTGAACATAATGGTGATGAAATTCTTAGCCGAAGTAAAAAATGTAAATAATGCAAAGTTCTAAAAAAACAAAACAAACAAAAAAAAAGGCTGTAAGTCATGTTTGGACCGTTAAAGGGGTTCCTGGGAGGCCAGCGTTCAGGCGCGAATCATACAGTTTGATCATGGCTCAGAAAATGTTCTACCTTGATGGTGTCCCAGCACTAGTGACACACTGAGATAAGTGCATTAGTGTATTATAGAGAGGGATAAAAAGAGTTTTTACTCTCATAACTGTGTCCTGTTATTCTGCATAAGGGTTCGATTTGAACGCCCATTGCATTTCGAATAATAATAAAAAAGCCGCCTTTCCATACTGTCAATTGGTTTTTACGCCTTTGATCATGATGGAGTCCCGGTTTGACTTGAACGCCCCTCTTAGAAATATGAATCAATCTAGCAGACTCTAGTTTGTCAGCATGAACTCTGTTCTTCAGTCCTCGAATCGCTACGTGCGTAAATCTGGCAACAACAACGACAAACAAACGAATGGTCTGCCTTCTTATACAGTGTGATGGAGCGCTCGCTTCAGCGCTCAGTCCATCCATCAGGATTCATCCGTTATCCCTGTCGGCGTTGCGCAAACCGTCGGATTTTTGTAATCTATGGCGCTGCAGGAGTAATCTGTTAAAAGGTCAAACAGGCAGATGTTCCGAGCGGCGCTATGAATCTGACCGACGTCAAAGCCTGACTTGAAAACAGGCTAGGCTAAATCTAACAGGTCCGCGCGCATCATAAACACAGCAAGACGAGAACAACCTAGACGTAAACAAACCGCTTTCCTGCAGGACTGCGCAGGAAATGCTTATTAATACAAGGTAGGACGCGAAGATGAGAACTTTACCTTCAGTTCCAAATGCGATTGAGTTAAAAGTGTCGACTTTATAGAGGAAAGAAGAAAAAAAAAAAAACACAAAATTTTGGCCAGAAATAGCCAATCCCGTTTCAAAGCCCCTATGGGTCCGTCCCTCTCTCGCTGGGTGTCTCGTTCCTGCTTTTGTTCTTTGTTGCTGACTATCTACCTTTTCTTGCACCAAACATCCCAAGAGAGGCATGGAATAGAAAAGTAGAGCGAGTGGCAGAAAGAAGGATAGAAGAAGAAAGGGCAGAGAAACACACACACACACACACACACACACACACACACACACACACACACACACACACACACACACACACACAAGAAAGATCTCCACCTTATTCCGAGCGACAAGGCACACAGAAAGATCCAGTCAAATGTACACACACACACACACACACACACACACACACACACACACACACACACACATATATAAAATGCAATAATAACGTTGACTTGGCGCTCAGGTTGGACGTGTACCATAAGTCACATTGCACTCATACCTTCCTTTGTCCTGTGAGCTCCATATCTATTTCTGGATGGACATCGTACTATATATGATCCTCTGAACCGTCTGTCCTTCTGCGTTTGTATTTTTTTATGAACTAACCTTGAATTTGTTGCCCACGCTGATGAAGCTGAGCTTGCCGGCTTTCTGCTTGACGTCTTTGGAGCTGTTGGAGTTCTCGAAGAGCTCGCGAATAAACGCATCCTTCGACTCGCTAATGAGACTCCCCAAGGACATGTGCAGAGCGTCGTTGTTCTTCTCCACGAATTTTATCTAAGAGACGAAGAAACAAGGAAGCGTCAATGGGAAAGCTGGCGTTCGGCGGGTTTCCCTGGATTGACGTACAAACCTACAAGCAGAATCCTACGACTTAAGGTCGTGACCTCATGCCCTGCTGGTGTAAATATTCTAGGTACACTGTAGGACTGGTTGCTAACGCAAATATCAAATAATCAGCCAATCACCTGGCGAGAATGGAGAAGAAAAGTGATTTAAGTGATTTTGAATGTACTGTAACATGGTTTTCGGTGGCAGACTGAGTATTTCTAAAACTGAGGATCAACGGGATTTTCACACACAACCCTGAATCTCAAGGATTTACTGAGAATGGTCTGAAAAAGAGAAAATATCCAGTGTTTTCTGAGTGAAAAAAAAATGCCGGAGGTCAGAGGAGCATGGCCAGAACGGTTCGAGCTGACAGAATGGCAAATAAGACGCCGTTATTACGAGCGAGGAATCCCGAAGCTCATCTCTGAACGCACAACAACGGGAAACCGAGACGACAATGTGCATGAGAATGTCAAAAATTCTGCAGAGTAAACGAGTGGAAAAACGTCGCTCGGTCTGATGAGTCTCGATTTCTGCGGTAACATTCGGATAGTGGGGTCAGAATTTGGCGGAAACAACTTGGATCCATCCTGCCTTGTATCCACGGTTCAGTGGTTTAATGGTTTAATGGGTGGGGGAGTTTTTTCCTGGCACACTTTGGACCCCTTAGTACCGAATGAACGGCATTCAAAAGCCACAGGCTTCCAGAGGTTTGTTGCTGACCATGTCCATCCCTTTATGAGCACACGACAACGTGCCATGTCACATCTCAAACTGGTTTCTTGAACATGACAATGAGGTCACCACTGTCACCAGATTCTCAATCCAATAGAGCACATTTGGGATGTAATGAAACGGGAGATTCGCTTCATGGAGGTACAGCCGACAAACCTGGAGCAACTGTGATGTTAATATGAACCAACATCTGTACGGAATGTTTCCTGCGTTTCCTTGTTAAATCTGTACCGTGACGAGTTAAGGCAGTTCTGAAGACAAAATGGGGTCCAAGCCAGGACTAGCAGAGGTGTACCAAATGAAATGGCCGGTAAGTGCATATACGAGAATGCTGTTTAATACTGGAATATGCTTAATAATTCCTAAAAAAAAAAATACATAAATAAATACAAATAATAATGTTTTAAAATTTGTATGAGAGTAACTTTTTTTCTTAACAATGTTTTTAAAACGAAGGAGATTTTGTCTCCGAGTGGCGCAGTGGTAAAGTGCTCGCCCTATCATCCGGAGATCGCGAGTTCGATTCCCGGGTGATGCTGTAACCTCTCGCAGCCGGAGGTTTAGAGAGAGCTGATTGGCCGAGCTCTCTCAGAGGGGAGGTATGAGAGGTACTTAGTGCTCACACATTAATCACGGCTCTACAGCCAATCAGGGGCGTCTGTGAGCTCACGCAAGCGGAAGGAGTGGCTCCTCCGAGTGTGTTACGCCGCCCCTAACGGTGCGTGAGCGAGCGGTTCGAAAAGATGCGGTCGGCTGGCGTCACGTGGTTCGGAGGAAACACGTGATAGTCTTCGACCCTCCCGGCTGAGTGGTAGTAGTAGCCTTAATGTGGAGCCCCCAAGTGACGGGGAGGAATTGGACACGACTAAATTAGGGAAAAAATTGCGGACAAATAATTTTTTTAAAAATAATCGAAGGAGATTTTAAAAGTAACTATTTTACTGTTTAAACATTAAAACAGAAAAAAAAAACATCTATATAAAAGACTCATTGTTTTACAAATAATCTTCATATAATAAAATGGCCTTGTAGGGTTTGTAGTATGTGGAGTGCAAGTGTGTGTGCACATACCGTCTCATAACACACTGCTCCGGCAAAGTGTCTGACAATGAACCCTTCGTCATCCCGCACGTTCCTGTGCACTGTAAGCTTCGACTTCCTGGGAACCTGTGAGCGCAAGGAGAGAGCTCAGTGATTTCAATCCCAGCACTCGGGTAGACGTACTTGCACTGTACGTGTTGATCTTTCTGTCGAAATTATCGTTGGTCAAATTTAGACAATTTGAAAATGTTGTTAAGCTAGCAAAAAAAAAAAAAAAAAAAAACCAGTATCTACTTCCAATTAACATGTGTAATGTGTGTGCGGCAAACACTTACACTTAAGCGGAAGTGGTTTTTGTGCTTGCTGTGGACCATTTCGGTAAAGTGCTGATCGCTTGGCTGAGGTAGACGGTTTTCTTCATCCAAAATGTCCAAGATGCCCACTAGCTTTGCCTCTACCAGATCTGAAAAACAATTTACTGTATGTCAATTCAATTTTCTATATACAATTTTCTTCTAGATTCAATTTTCTGTATATATACAGTAACCACACGATTTGCCGTCCCTCTGTACAACGCTCACCCGCTACAGTAGCAGGTGTTTGAAATCAGACGTGGAGATGTTTCAGATAGAAATAGAAAGAAAAAGAGCGAGAAACGGACTTTCTCCATGACTTAAAGAGCTAATACAAGTTCAGTTGTTTTGTTGCTTGGGAAAATTGGAAGATAAGCACTTTTGTACTTTTTCTCAAGTAGAAATGTAAATTGAGAACTTCTACTTTTACTTAAACAATACCTGACCTGCTTTTTACTCAAGTACAGGATTTGTACACTTTGTCCACCAATGTCCCAAGCCCAAGAACATATCAGTTCATCAAAACAGTCATAAACCTCATTAAGAAAACAAAGCATACGAGATCCCATGCCTCTCTCTCTCTTAAATTGTCATTAATCAGTACTGCAACATTTACCCCCACAAAAATGTCGCCTTGCACCTCCATACTCGATTCCCGTCTCTGTGTGCATGGAGTTTGCATGTTCCCCCCCTTGCTTGGTGGGTTTCCTCCGGGTACTCCGGTTTCCTCCCACAGTCTAAAGACCTGCAGATTAGGTTAATTGGCTTTCCCATATTGGCCGTAGTGTGTGAATGAGTGTGTGTATGTGTGTGAGCCCTGCGATGGATTGGCACCCTGTCCAGGATGTACCCCGCCTCGTGCCCTAAGTCTCCTGGGATAGGCTCCAGGCCCTCCGTGACCCTGAACACAGGATTAAGCGGTATAGCCGATGAGTGAGTGAGTGAATCCGATCTAGGATCAGTTGTTTTAGGAGACCGAATTCATATGGATCATGTTGTATTCAAAAACCCGATCTCTGATCAGCTGCTTCCTGGCTACACAGCCACTTTTAAACAACGACCCAGTCTAAACACTGATCTAGGATCAGATACTTTCTGTCTATTTAATAACAGTGTACAGAACAACAACAACATATAGTATAATCCAGTAAGTCTTAAAAGGGTTCACTAGGTGCATACAGGATGATGGATAGAGAAGGACAGACCAGTATTAAGGATTCAAGAAAAAATACATTTCCACACCGTTACTCCACCCCCACCACTACCACAAATCTGAACTTGTGACCCGAGGCAGGTCTGACCCTGGCATCCTTTACAAACTTGTCTACTAAAAAGACAGACAGGTGATCAGATAGCCTTTGAAATTAATTGCCATGTATACGCACAGTCGAGTATACACTGCATATGTGTACTGGCAATCAGCACAGTGCTCACACTGACCCCCAGTGAAGTAATAAGCAAAGGGCAGAGTCTTGGCAGGCAGACAAATCACACTCCATTTCTGTTTCCTAGACAGCCTTAACACCCGAATCATTTTCTCTCCTCCGCCCTTTCGCTCGCTTTATTTCGAACCCAGACACATCAATATTAATATATCGTTAATATGTAATGCGATATTCCCCCGAGTGCAGTGTGTGTAAAATGTATTTGTGTGTTCTTTGCTAAGCATTTAGTCATGTGTCTGAGTGTAATAAAGCAAAATCAGTAGTGCAAAGTAGACGGTGGTTTTTCTATAAACAAATTCCTTTTTTGAGTTCCTCAAAACTAAACATACGTCTGCCTTAATAAAAATAACATCAATTATGACTAATCAATGGCATGGATTATTACTAATATTAAGTGTGTGTGTTTGTGTGTGCTAAATATACACACCTATGCAGTCCTGATTGTCCACGTATTTCACCTCGTTCACACCCAGACCCTCTTTCTGATACAGTTCCTGCTCCTGGAATGCAAACAGATTAAACATACATCAGCGAGTGCTTTAAAGCTGTATTAATATATACAGTACATGTTTTTTTTTCCTCTGGAAAAGTTCAATGAAGGTCAGCGATTTTATGCTCTAGGCATTTTGTTGACCTGTAGAAAAACCCACAGTCCACATTTGATGTTTAATATTCTGCTTTTTCAATACACACACAGAATGCAAATGCTGCATCACTGCCACGTACAAAAGCAGAACTGATTCTTGAGAAAAAGATGGATGAAGAATGGCACCTCGATCATGGACAGCTTCGAAAACATCCTATTCATCAGACTGCATGAAAGTGCACGTTTTGCGTCCTTCTAATCAGATTAAATAATCTACAGAGACTAAAAACTGATTATCCATTATATATACGAGCGGCGTTCGAGTCAGACTGGGACGTTTTATTGTGCAGAATAACAAAATACAGTTATGAGTACAAACTCAACTTATTTCTCTGTATAATCCCCTGCAAAAACTATATAAGAAACCTTTTATTATGAATTTTAAAGAACGATTTAGGACATATCATTTCATTATTATGAACATAATATGAAGCACATACCGTGTACACACATTCATCATGAAAAATTTGGAGACAATATTGTTTTAGGCTAACTAATTATACACAATTCTTCATTGTACTGGTTCTGGCTTTTAGATAAAGTCCTTCCATGGCGCCATCTGGCGGATATTCCGTGAAGCACAACACATTTATTTAAATTCTCAAATGTTGCTTGTGGGATTTCGCGGCGCTGCGCGAGATGAATTGCAGCCTTTCGCGGGAAAAAGCACGCTAAAGCTTGGACACCATCAAGGTAGAACGTCTTTTCAGTACTAGACATCAAAGCCATGATCAGATGGTCTGCTTCATGTCTGAAATGCTGGCCTCCCAGGAACGCCTTTAATGGCCCAAACATGTGGAAATTATTTGGAGCGAGGTCAGGACTGTACGGGGGATGTGGAGATAACTCACAGCCGAGTTCCTGTAACGTGCAAGTGGTGCTGATGAATGCTTATGTGTACAGTTTCCACAGACAGATGCGTCTCTTCCGCAAGTTGGCTTCAAGTTATCACCCGCCGAATGTTCACAAGAATGCCGGGATTGGGCTCTGAGTCACCTCGGCCTGGGATCGTCACTCACAGCCTTCCTTAAAAGGTTTGCACCGTTCAAATGTTCAAAGAGTCTCATCACCGTACTGTGCTTGAAGTCTCCTGTAAATGTCAGTCGTTTTTTTTACGCCTTCACTTGACCAGAAATGTCATCACAAGTCCTGGTTTAACTTAAACGCCCCTAGTAATTAGATCTAGGATCAGCTTCTTCATGACTATCACATATAGAGCACACTGTACTGGAAAACCTGATCTCTGATCAGCTGGGTTTAATATCCTTTCATCACTAAACACTGATCTAGGATCAGCTACTATCTATCCATGAAATGACACGATATACTGTACATGAAGAAAATGTAATATAATCCAGTTTAAGTTTAAAAAAAGTGTGTCACATTTCATAAAAATCTTGTTATTGTTACCAAGCACTGAGTCTGTCATGTACCGCTCACAGCAGTCTTAATTTGACGTCTCGATTTGACGTTTCATGCTCCATGCCATGTGAATCATCAATCAGTCATACTGTTTGAAAATTACATTAGTGTTCTTCCGAGTTTGAGAAGGTTTCACTCTATTATCTTGAGATCGCAAGGTCGGGCAAAGTGTGACAATGCCACAGGAATCCATCCGTAACCAGGAGTTACAGACAGCAGAAATATCTGTGCTCACTATGTGGGAGGGATGGCAAATCCTCTGTTTCTCTCTCTCTCTCTCTCTTTCTCACTCTCTCACACACACTCTTATACTCTCTCACTGTCAATCACAGCAACACTAGATCAATTGTGAAGCCTGTGAGATCATGTATGCGGTACAGACTGACCTTGTGACCTCATGCGAAGCTTACTGGGAGTCAAGCAGAACTAAATTAAGGATGGAACAGTGTATGGGATGGATGGGTTGGGTATAAACACAACTTGAAAAGAACTGATCTAGGATCAGGTGATTAATGTTCATAATAATCAAATACACCACCATGCAGGAAAAAACAAACAAACAATTAAAATGGGCAAACAGTTTGCTAGTACATTCACACTATAACACGACCATGTTGAGTAGTGAAAAAATATCCATATATATGGAACCAGGGCCTAAAAACATTTAGATTTTATACATTGTTAAAGTACAGCAAGTACCCTAGTTACGAATTTCCGCAGGTATGAACGGGCCACGGTTCTACAAACATTTTGTAGATGCAAAGAGATCGCGGAAGTAGCTCATGTGCGTTGTACAAAAAAAACTGACACTGCAGTGCACCGGATACCAATATTTATAATTAGATACAATATTTTCAGTGCGCAGTGTGCTGTTCTGATGGTGAATAATCCTAATTTCCCGAAAATCCTCAATAAAACAGAGTTCACAGTCCAATACAGTGGAAAACAGCTCTGAGCCAAAATGGCGTCTGGGATTCCTCACGTGATTTATAGGTGCAGAGACAACGCTGTTACGTTTGACATGTGTGAGATTCCTTTCCTTAGGCAGTGTTATAGTTTTTGGCCACTTGATGGCAGTGTGGGGAACCGAGACAGAGATGTAGTCAAGTGGATTGGTGTGCTTTACGTTGTATATATTCGTGTCAAAGGCGTACAAGACTCACTTTGTTGGACTTAAGAACAAATCTGACTTATGAATGTGCGGAACTCGTTTGTAAGTCGGGGACTACCTGCATTAGGAAATAACTGATTTCTGGTCAGCTGCAATCTTCCTATATAGGCTTGTTTAACGGAGTATATGATCTAAAGTCTGATCCAGGATCCGCTCTTTAAGGGGACTGAGCACAACATCTCCATAAGGGATGAAAGGTGGAGGGAAGGAAAGGAGGACTTGTGCTGTAAACTTACCTCCTTGAGGATGCGCTCATTGAAGAACTGCTGCAGCTTCTCATTACAGTAGTTGATGCAGAACTGCTCAAAACTGTTGTGCTCGAAATATTCTATGGAAAACAATGAGAGGGAGAAAAAGGAAACACAGAGAGAGAGAGAGAGAGAGAGAGAGAGAGAGAGAGAAACAAGTGAGAAATGAGAAGGAGAGAGTGGCATAAAGCGAGAAAAGAAATGACAAACAAATTGGCAAGGGGTCAGAGAACAGAGAGAACAGAGAAAAAGGACAAAAGATGGAAGGATGAGAAATCAAGAATGAAAGAGAAAGGGAGGGGAGAAGCGTTTCAGGCTCATGAATGTAAAGGATGTCACACACTGCGAGACTATTTTTTTTTTTTTTTTTTTTTTTACCTCACATGGAGTCATGGTGAGGAAATGACCACACACACACACACACACACACACACACACACACACACACACACACACACTTGTTTTAATATCCTTTCATCACCATAATTATTACTGAAGGTAATTAATGCAATGCCTACAAATAAATCTAATACTCACCTTAAGCTAAGCAGTTTTCCTTGTGGGGACCAAAAAAAAAAAATCCCCATAATGTCATCTCTGTGAAACACACCTGTTCTTGTGGGAACATTTGGTGCTCAGCAGGATATTACTTTAAAATCACATTCAATATCTCTGCTTTAACCTTGTAGTTTTACATCACATCGCCTGAGGTTCACACACACACGCACGCACGCACACACACTCACCGAAACCGGCGATGTCCAGCACGCCGATGAAATTAGCCGAGGAGTCGAAGGGGAAGCACTGGTTGACTCGGGTGACCACATGATCGAAGAGACGGCTGTAAACTGCTTTCGCTAAAGCGTCACGCGCGTTATTGGCCTGCTCCACTTTCAGAGGAACCCTGAGGACGAGACAGAAAAATATGACCGGCGTTCAAGTCAAACCGGGACTCGTGTCGATATTTCTGGTGACGTAAGGTGAAAAACCGATCATACTGTATAGAAGGCTTCAAGCACGGTACGGCGATGAGTGAAACTACAACCGCAGTAAAAAATCTGAACGGTGCAAGCGTTTTAAAGATGTACACATTTTGTTCATATTCAGCAAGTGAAAACGTCTGATGCTTAAAAAAAAAATCAATGGATACTGCAACATAACTCGAATTAAGGGGTTGCCACATCCCCTGACCCTCTGACTCCAAGCCATTTCCACATTAACGGAGTTCCTGAGAGGTAAGCGTCCAAGCCCTAATGAAACACTGGGATAGGTGCATTAGTGTTGCAGGGGATTATATAAAGAATATAAAGAGAGATTGTACTTTCATAACTGTGTTCTGCTATTCTGTACAACCAAAAGTCCTGTTTGACATGAACACCTCTTGAAATAGCTTTGATATGTAGTAGGTTATGCTTTTTGACCAGTAAAATAAAAAAATAAAATCAAAATCCTGAAAACGTTGTGGTATATGACATACGTGTACATCACGAACATCAGCCAAGCAGAGACATCTTGTCGGTCATGTATGCAGAACAGGGCAGATAGCGCTCTCTACCGAGCGTGATATTCCACACACCCTTTGCACTAACAAGCGAGGTTGAACATTCTCAAGGATGTTCTTCATGGGCCACATTTTCATGGAGCCTCGAAGGTCCCGAAGAACACCATCGTTCCTAAACGGACGAAAATCAAACGTGACTTTCCCAAGAGCTGAAGCCAAAAGAAAACCAAGTAAGGGCTTTCGGATCACCAAGAACCCCAAAGTCACCCTGACGGAACTCCTAAGGGTCTACGTGCAGAATGTGGAGAATGGAGAACTTTCCAGGAGCGCCTAAAAACCTCTCTCTGCGGCACTCCAGAGAGCGATCAAGGTCTTCAAGGTCGTGTGAGCAGATTGAGGCCCATAATGACTAGCTGGTGGGTTATTAAAAGACAAATAAAGGACGCCATAAGACATGAGATCGTACAGACAATCTTGAGGGCTAATGCGTTCAGGTTAACTAAAATGAGCAAACAGACTAAAGGTATTAAGGTGAAGTGTGCTAATGAATTGAAGTCAATAATAGAGTGTAGTAACTTGACATAATCTAAAAGAATGATTTATTAATAGTTATTAATATTACCAAAATAGCCTGTACAAGTCCCTGTCCCTGAGGAACTCTTTTTTCCCTCCTTTCTTTAAGTTGACTTTCCTCGTCTCTATAAACTTGCAGCAGCATATAAGACAGAACTGTGTGAAAGAAACCTTCTACATCTCAAAGAAAACTGTACCGGTTGTAAATTCCATACATTCCACACACTCACACACTCCATTCTCGAAGCTGTTGGCTCCTTCAACCTTTCATGTTTTATTCACACTCCTGAAAGCCTTTACAGGGCAAAGGGGAGACAGAGGAAATAGGCAAGGAGGTGTATTATGAAGTAGGACTTCAGATTGCAAGATATAAGAGAGCGAAAGAGAGAGAGAGAGAGAGATGCTCCATAGTTAAAATGACTGCCTAGATGTAAAGAGCTCATGGATAAGCATGCGCTCACGTTTCCTCATTGTGCGTCTTGCCCTCAGTCGTACATGACTATGCTCAGAAGTTCCTCTTCTCCATCACGTATGGGGGAAAAAGCCCAGATCAGTATTCAGGCAGAGACTGCGCAAGGGTTACACACGTGGCGTGTCAAAGCCGTGGCTCAGTTCTGTGCGATACTGACTCGAACAGAGAAAGGTATTTCTTTTTTTTTTTTTTTTAAGTGTTATATTTTATGTCAATCAACAAGAGGGTTTTAATCAAGAACACACAGATTCCTGATTCATAAATGAAAAGCCAAATAATGGGACGCGCTGGATCAAGTGCTGTTTTTATACGCTGCTCAATAAGAATGAAATCAAACAAAATCTGAATCTCATTCATCATAATCTTAGTCTTAGTTTATTTGCCATTTAGAATCCGTCTCTTGCGTTAATTTCTCATTTTCCAGTGGTATGTAAATACATTTTAGAGCTTTGAGGTAGGTAGGTACTAGACTTTCGATTCAAACCAGTTTGATAGCACTAATGTTTATTGTCAAATTTATTTCAAGCAGTTACATTTTTTACACAATAAAAACTAATGAGCTGGTCTGTTGTTTTATTTATTCATTTTTTTATGTCAAGTCTCGAACAAAAGCGATTTTATTACTAAGACTCCACTCCAGTAGGTGGCGGTATTGTTATATATACCAATGGTACAGATTTTACTGTGGAAAAATCCTGCCATTCGCCGCGCGCCATTGCCGCGAAATCCCACAAGCAACATTCAGGAATTTAAATAAATGTGTTGTGCTTCACTGAATGTCCGCCAGATGGCGCATGGAAGGACTTTATCTAAAAGCCAGAATTGTGTTTAATTAGTTAGCCTAAACCAATATTGTTTCCAATGCTGAAACAAACATGAATTTTATTAATAGATCTTTCATGATAATATGAAGCACATATGCACACATAAATTTTTTATAACACTGAAATGAGATGCCCAAAATTGTGCTTTAAAATTCATAATAAAAAGTTTCTTATATAGTTTTTGTAATGTCTTAACAGGGACAAAACACAAGACAAGACAAGGCAATGCCTCGGTTTAAATGGTCTTGAAATTAATTTAATTTCCTGACAGTAGGCTATCTGATAGTGCTAACTTTGCGAATATCCTGATTCATGAATATGCCAACATATCTTCGTTAAAACGCAAAATCAAATCAACCATTGCCTCTTGAAAAAGGAGGCAAAAATGCATTTGAATGTTGCATTTTCTGCGCTGACTGTGGTCTAATTTAAAAGAGATAAAAACCTTGACTAGGGAAGAAATACAGGAAAAGAAGCCAAGCCCCAGGTGGGAGGATTGATCATAACAAAGAGACGTGATTCAGCAAGACGAGACGAGGATCAGTCTGAAAACAGGACGCATTAAGCCTTGTGTTTTTCTTCCATGCATTTAAAAACAAGACGTGTCTCCAAACAGAATCTGGTGCAACAAAAGGCTTACGCCGTAGTACATTCGAAAATAAACGCACACAACAATGTCATCATTAACTTTGAATTTCTATTAAGAATTACAATCTGGTGGTTTTACAAAGCAATTGGTGTGTCCAGCAGCGCTTACTGAAAGGTCACTGGACTTGAAGGTCAAACTGCCTGTTTCTTGTCTGAAACGCTGGCCTCCCAGGAACTCCTTTAACGTGCAAATGACTTGGAGTGAGGTCAGGAGTGTACGAGGACTGGTGTAAGTGGTGTTGGTGAATGATGGTGTGTACAATGATTTTGTTCATCGTAGCAACAGTCTGCATTAGCCTGCTGACATTTGGAAAGTTATGCCATCGAGCTCAGCATATTTGGGTGAAAAAAATGACTTGATGAGGAGTATATCTTAAATTAGAACCAATCTGGCAACCTATTCCACACACCAATACGGAGGATTTTTTATTTATCATTTTATTTATTTATTTATTTATTTATTTATCTATCAATCACGAAAGAGATAATGAGTATTCCAACAGAATTTTAAATGCCCCAGCAGATGAGCCAGGGGCAATGGATCACAGTCGGTGTGATTACCACAGACAAGAGTTTGGGCGTATTTTCCTCTCCTGAAGAAAGAAATAACATCAAGAGAAACTGGGAAGTGAATCCTAGCAGGAAAAGAAATGGGAGGGACATCTTTTGACAAGTGTGTAAAAATACTGTAAGAAAAACGCTTCAAAAACTAGCAGGACTAAGCAGCACAAATTTTTTTTCCCTCATTTTGTCATCTTTAGAGACACTTGAACACCTGGGTAACGTTGATGAATTGATGATTAAAGAGCATTCAAAGCACAAGACAATCTAACACAACTTCAGCAACAGAGCAGCTACGATCCACAGTATAGACTGATAACACTGGAACGTGAACATAATTAGTTACAACCTAAGACCAACGCTTTGAAAATTGTTGTTTTGAAAATAAAAGCTCTCTCTCGAGCTCTCTGTATATTTACTGTATATATTATGTTAATGCTAAAAATGCCTCCAAAAGTGCTACCGATGTGCCAAAAAATGCTACTTCTTATAAAACTGTACTATATTTTTGTGCGCAACAATCATTTAAAACTACAAGTAGGGAATAATGGAAAAGTAGCACAGGCCGCTGTGTATATCTACAAATCTCAATGTATGGGTCAGAAATTCTGACACAGTAGGAAAAAATGATACAACACCAGCAATTATAGATTGTTGTTGATAGATTGGTTTGTTGAAGGTGGTTCAATTCAAATAAAAATGTTGTTTGAAGCAGAACTGTTCATTCAAGGCGCATATTAGAGCTGAGAATCGCAGCCAGACTGTTGATTCGATTCGATTAGAATTTTGGTCATTGAGATTTTTCGATACGATTCAACATCACTTGTTTTTTATTGTCTGATTTTGATTTGAAGGAATTTCATATTACGGTTTTTCCATAGGAAATAATGCAAATGCAGATTTATATATGTAAAAATATTACCATTATTACCCATTTCCAAAACTATAATCATATTCGTGCATACTGTATAACAACAAATATACAATAAATATAGATTAAACCTGAATTAACCTTAATTTCTGATTCTTCTCGTCATCAGCGGCTTTTAAAAAGAAAACGGAAAATGGCTCCATTTTCTTCTTGCTAACATTCTTGGGACCCATGGTGTTATGTCTTTACTAAATCTAAAAATGCAAAAACAAAAAAAAGAAAAAAAGAAAAAAAAAAAAGCACAAAAAATTGTGATTTTCCACCCACACAAACGAGTTTTGAGCGGCTCCTGGACGTGCGCTAAACTTAAATAGACAAACATATATATACATACACACATACACACACACACCTGATTACATCATCCAGCTCTAAAGCATGTGTAAGTGTTCTTCGGGATAGTAAGTATAAAATAATAATTAGTACATTAATAACGACTCTTGTTTTGGTCTTGTTTGATGTTTTAATTAGATATTTTCCCCAAATGCAGCCTGAGAGAAAAAAACTAAATATGCTCTTCAGTTGGAATATTTTTAAATATAATTCTTTTCCAATTAAGCTTCGGATGTCTTAATAGTCATTTCATGGTTGTCACTTTGCATGCTTACAACAACCATGATACATATGATTTGCATTCATGGAATTAAAGTAACGTGTTTGCTGAGGCAGATGGAGTCATTGTACAGCAAAAATACATCATCAAGACCGAGGCGTTATCGTGCTCTCCGCGACAATCCGGAGACAAGCCCGAGTAATTATCATTGTTGACTGAAATTGCATTAACAGAGTCACATTATTGTGCCTTACTAAAATATGCCATGCGTGTCCAACAGACTGCAGGCAGCAAATTATAGCAGGATTTAGGACGCTCGTGCATGTGCAGGATCCCACCTATATGTTCTCCCTCCTCGGAAGCTACACCATGTACTGTATGAGTTCACTGTATTGCTTTAAAACCAAGCTATAACTGTGCATTCCTCATCATGGGTCATTTCAACCCATGGTGGATGTGAAACACCAAAAAGGCGAGAAAAAATACAGTGGCTGTCCGCCTCACATCTGATTTGTGACCATGAACAAATACAGAGAGCTTACCTCCCAGTAACCCGGCATTTTATTGATGAAAATGACAAGCTGGGTACAATTTGGCTCGGAGCAGAACGTTTCCCTGACAGTCACACTGCAGGAAATATGGCTTGGGTCACAACAAATCCGATGGAGAAAAGGTGAGTGAAAGAAAAAGTGAAATGTCTCGTCAAAGATGCTGCTACTAATATGATCGCTTGTTTTCTATCTGAGACGTGCCATTTGTACTGTATACTGTAGCACATGGACTGAACGCAATAGTAAGAATCTTATTTAACCAGGTCTGTGGCAGATGCCCCCCGACCGCATCACCCCAAATAAGAAGCATACAGTAGGATTATATGAATCGTGAAAACAAGTTTGATAGGAAGCATAAAGATTGGACATTGAAGCAATTGAAAACTGGATTGGCCCAGTTTTAGAGCGCTGTGAAAGAGCATGAAGCTATTGTGTAGAATACCCTCTGTACAAGCCCCTGGAGGCAGTGTTATGATCTGGGGTTGCTTCTAGGCACAGCAATGCGCAATAAAATGAAGTCAACTAATGACCTAAATGTACCGAACAACCAGGTTAGCACATCTGTGGAGCTTTACTTCTATGACGGTAGCCAGAGTATGTTCTGGGAGCATGAGGAATCATTTTCATGTACAAGTCCCGCCTCTACAATATGCACCAAGTCTCCTGGGATAGGCTCCTGGTCCCCCGCGGCCCTGCTACAGGATAAAGCGGTATACAAGAATGAATTATTTCTTGGACCTTAACCAATGGCTCTTGATATGTAACTAATATTGCTGCTACATACAGTATAGCAGCACTGTCACCTCGCACCTCCAGGCTCTGGGTTCGATTTCCTACCTACGGGGTCTGTGTGTGCATGTTCTCCCAGTGCTTTATGGGTTTCCTCCGACAGTCCAAAAACATGCCAATTGACGTTCCCAAATTGCCCCGTAGTGTGTGAATGTGTGTGTGAATGGTAATCACCACTGGCCTCCACGGTCCCTAGTTGGGCAACAGAGGTTCCTAGATGGATGGATGGCTGGATGGATGGATATACAGTATATTTTAGCAGTAGGTGTCGCTGGAGAGCCCCGTGATTGACAAGCCTCTATTTTGACAGAATGACATAGTATATAACACTATTACAGAAATGTCATCCTTTATTAAATCTAACATGTATTATTTGTATTGCTATGGAAATATAAAGACTCTCTGGGAATAGGGACTGTGACACCACAAATAATAGTTATTGATTTTTTTTTTTTCCCCTCTCTAACAGCTTGTAATGTTTAGCTTTATTACTTAAAAGTCATGCAGCCCTGAAGAAGAGAGAGAGAAAGAGAGAGAGAGGATGAAAGAAAGAGTCACGATTTTGTGGTTTTTAGTCCCTTCCAATTCCTCAGCGAATGAAAACCAAAATCTATCCCAGTGAAGCCATCTGACTGTAACAGAAACACAGACCACACACCAAAACAGACCAATACCCGTGTGTGTGTGTGTGTGTGTGTGTGTGTGTGTGTGTGTGTGTGTGTGTGTGTGTGTGGGGTGGGGGGCTTTCTCCCAGCTCTGTCATCCGTTCCTGTCTTCCTGTCTTATCACCCAGTGCAGCATTCGCAAAAAGGTCAACAAGCACACGGATATGAGTTTTATGGGCCAGGCGTCTAGAACGGCAGCCACACTGACAAACGCCATTCAGTGATTCTTGGATGCTCACAGCGGGTTGGAGATGACTTAGAAGTGGATCGGTGGGAGGAAAAAAAAATCCACAGGATGATAACTGCAGCTGTTGAAAAAGGACATTTGTTTCAAGGAAGAAAAGAAGGAAGGAAGGAAGGACTGTCAAAAAGGGGATGGTGTCATGCAGCAGGACGGGAAGAGATTAAAGCAGCGAAAAAAGTATCATCACCTGTGTCTTTCCAGATATCCAGCTTGTCATGCGAACTCGAACTGGAGACTCCATTATTTCCCTTACAGCATTTACAGCATTTCAAATACTAGCACCTATGCACAGCTACCTCTAGCTGTCTTAATAAAAAACCTAGTTCATTAGGTGTGAGATAAGCCTCTGAAATTCTACTGCAGATCTATCATCGTATACGGTCAGAATGCACTAGGCATTTCCAACCCTAACCCAATGTGCAACCATTTAACAGAAGAACAGAGCTGTGTCTGCTTGTTTGAGTGACAGTGAGAAAGAGAAAGAGAGAGAGAGAGAGAGAGATGTGACATGGTCTCACTTGATAGAAGTGTCTTTAGCGCCTCCTGCTGTTGTGAGCATGACTCTGGTGGTGAGACTGACTCGGAGGTCTTCTTCGTCTAAACCCAGCAGCTCGGCGCAGTACTCCAGAGCCTTACTTGACTGTTTCTTTAAGTTACAG
Organism: Clarias macrocephalus; assembly: GCA_011419295.1. Classification (NCBI taxonomy): domain Eukaryota; kingdom Metazoa; phylum Chordata; class Actinopteri; order Siluriformes; family Clariidae; genus Clarias; species Clarias macrocephalus. Next base: position 18,619 of record JAAGKR010006971.1, on the reverse strand, counting down.
CCACCTGGGAAACACACACACACAGCATGTTTTAAAGAATAAATACAGCTGAGTAATACTGGAACTAGTTCTTTATATAACCTAGAATATACTGTACACATACATATACGCAGACAGACAACACTACGACAAACAAGGAGATAAAGAGAGATGAATAAACACAGGAGTGCCATTCACATTATGCAACTCTCTCTCTCCATCACCTACATAGCCCAAAATTGCATGCCTCCTACAATGACAGCTCTTAAAGCCGGATGCAAAGACTTCTATAAGTCATATTGCTTCACCTTATGACTGGTATACCTCAAGGACCTATGCTAGGTCCTCTCATATTAAAATATATATCTAATTTTTGGCAGCAATCACAACTTGTTTTATTCCCGCTCTTATATCCATCTGTCCTCCCCTTTACCCAGCTTCCCCACCCTGTTTGTGGATTTTCTTCTACTCCCAACACAAGTTAAATCAGCTAATTAGTACTTTAGCACTTCCTGAGGTGCATGACTGTTTTATGACTTTACTCCTATCAGGAATTTTGACATGAGAAATTGGGATGGTCTCCTTAACTTTCTGCAAGTGGCGCGCACAAAGTTAAAAATCGCAAATCAAATCATTATCAGTTATCAAAGCAGAACTTCTTGGTTTTATCTTGACATTTCTAACGTTATAGTTATATTTTACCATGTCCTGGTTTCTTGACCATGATTATACTGTGCTTGATTGGCCAGCCAACTTGCCTGACCTGAACCCCATAGAAAATCTACAGGGTATTGTCAAGAAGAAGATGAAAAACAACCGACGCAGCAATACAGATGAGCTGAAGGCTGATATCAAAGCAACCTGGCCTTCAATAAAATCTCAGCAGTGCCACAGGCATGCACATATTTTTCTGCATACTGAGAAACTGGATTTTTATGAGCTGGAAACTTCATTAAAACAAAAATAAGACTTGACAGTTGAAATATTTCAATTTTATGAGTTGTGAATATATGAAAGTTTCACTTGTTAAATTAAATTACAAAAGAAAATGAACTTTTTCACAATATAAAAATTTTAGATGTATACAAACAGGCTCGCACTTTTTAATACACGAGTGTTTGGAGCATCCTAATTACATAAAGTTAACTGATGTTAACTAGACAAACATGCACTGATTTTATTTCACAATGCCGTTCACACTTTGTCCGTAAATGAGACAACAGCTTGGCACTGAACAACAGTTTGGCATTAGCACAACTGTCAATCATTCTAGATGTCGATTGGGTCAGCAGCTGTTTTTATTGAAGGGCAGGGGGGAAAAGAAAAAATACTGCTGATGTCATAGCTATCGGCGTTTTTATCCTCTCAAGCAACATCCAGGGGAATGAAAACAGTGCTCACAATTGACTGCTGCAAAACAAACATTTTCATTTGGTACAGTATGTACATGTAGGCTTCCATCTGGAAGAGTATATTGCCTGGCTGCCTGGGTTTTCATATACTCCTTCATTTCTCTTTGTCAGTATTAATGCACTTACCTAAATAGCTTCCCATGTGTTATTATATTAGGTTAGATTACATTACATTAGCTTCTTTTATCTGGTCAACCAATTTATGAGGAAAATGGGCAAAGTCACTGGACCGTTGACATGCCTGATGGGATTGCTAATGAATTTATAAACGGTCCACTCGGAGAATGCTGAGTGAGAAATTCCTTATTAGCTTTCAGTGTCTTGGGCTTCCTATAGACTAGTGAATGAAAAAACCACAGAGGAAAGTAAAACGTGTCCTTTACTTATAGGAGAAATCTCTTTCTATTAAATTAAACTGGCTTTATAGACACTTTTAGGGCCTATTTGATACCGACCTATGTGTGCCATGAGTTTATGCAACATGGAAGCGACCAATCTTGCTTCCCTAAAAATTTAAAGTTGCTAACTTCAGCCGTTTTTGAGAGCTGATTTGATATGCGCCCAAAAAATAGCAATTTTTCACCATTACACTGTCTCGCTTCAAACTATAATAATTAAAAATGCAAATAATTAAAATTTCTTTATTAATACTAAAATTGGCACACACTTCTTGTAGTATATGACCTGTAAAAATTGCATTCCGTTTGTTTAAATGCTAGATTAGATACACACCTTACTGTATGTTATGTGGCAATAAAATATAGAACACTATAGTTTTATAGTTAAAATAGCTTTTTCTAATCTGCCCTATAATTACTGTTAACACACACACCATTAAAATTCCAGAGTGACCTCAGTGCTTTGCATGAGAGATGGTTTTTGGTAAAAGCTTAAAAAGCAAAAAATCTGTAGTGTCCGTAACCATGTCAGATTCGTGTTGCAATATCTTAACAATTTAGCATTTTAGAATAATACACTTTTTCAGGTGAAATCTAAATTGGCCAAGTTTCACCTAAGTGACAATTAAGATCATTGAAAGATTTGAATTTTAAAAAGTTACAGACACTACATGACAGGGCATGAAATTGTATTAAGCAAATGTGTTTCTTTTTATCTGATAAAAATATAAATATTTTTCTGACGACTCAGAAAAGGTCATCGGTATGTAAATGTACTAAAAACAAAGCATGGATCGGGAGATAATAAGCATTAAGTATTATGAAAAATAATGTTATCACTTTAATGTTGTAACTGAAAATTCACTTTTTTTACGTTGGTGAGACTTTTTTTGACCATTAGGTTCTCTGTCAGGTAGGCGTGCAAAGGCGTGTAAAACTCCACGGTAGCAAATCCTGTGATATCATCCATCCATTAAGCGAGCTGTACGAGTCAACAAATCCGGTCTCTCTGGTTGATGTAAACTTTTCTACTAACTCCCACAGCTCAGGATAGTGAGTGACTGAACAAACTTGTATTTGATTCAAACATTGTTACAATACAAGCCAACCAAACTGACTTGTCAGCATTAGCTTGTCGCTAAGCTAGGCTCCGCCCATGAAAAACATTTGCGTGGTTACCGACACCAGAGGGGGATCTAATGTCAGGCAAATTTTCATTTGCATTCAATTTGACTGCTCCTAGTTGGAATTAAAGTCTATAGTAGACTATACAAACTCGACGGTCAGGTATCATATGCATCTGTCAGTAGTTTTAGTCTGCAACTCTTATGAAGCACAACAAAAAAAAACATTTTTCTTTATGTCAGGAGCTCATGACTTTAAATCGCACAATTTAGAGTCAGCGGTAGCTCAGTGGTTAAGGCATTGGACTTGGACTACAGTTCGGAAAGTCCCAGGTTCCAATCCCAGCACCACATAGTTGGGCCCTTGAGCAAGACCCTTAACCCTCAATGGCTCTGATGTACAATGAGATAAAAATGGAGTTGCTCTGCGTAAGGGTGTCTGGCAAATACCATGACGTAAACTATGCCTGACCAGATTCCAATAAAGCAACGTTTGATTAAAGGAAAGAAATACAACGATCAAGGCTTCAATTTCACTCAAAGTAAATGTTTGCCATAGAGGACAGACGGCGCCATCCTCAGAGTGTCTCACTCTACCCTTTTGGAAAAATGTAGTTGGCCCAATTGAGGAGAAAATGTAAGGGGCAATAAAAATGATATTCTGCATCCGCTAAATAATGTCCACAGGAAACAGTTTTGTTAAACTTCAGGGTCCTCCTCTCAAATGGCCAATCACAGGTTATCAAATGTGGGTCATTGAAAGAAAAAGATCACTAAGCCCTCTAAACCAGTGACCAGGATCAATGGTAATAAACGGCAAAGAAGTGTCTTATGTTTCCTGAGGGTATCATAAGCAGAAACCCTATCTAGGATGAATGGATGCAGCAGCAGACCTCCTATCGCTTTTCTTACCAGAGCTGCAAAGTCAAGGGAATCACACCCTTCTCGTCTCCAAGGAAATTACGCTATGACAGTCAAACTTGAACCCAAAGGCTGCCAAACGCTTCAGAGGTGGTTTTTTTTCCTCAACCAAAGCTTTCCTGTTTGGATATTAATTTTTTTTTTTTTGTGATTATTTACATATTACAGAGATTCAGAGAATCACACGTTAAAGCACGCTAAATTGGGGCCGCGATGCAAACGCGCTGGGTTTGGGAATGAAAGTTTTGCATGTCGCATCAGCATCAATCAGGACTGCCGTCTACATGATAAACAGGCAGAGTGACGACGGGTTTGGTTTCTTCATGACTCTGGATTTCAGGGGGCCTGAAGAACTATTTCCTCAAGATTACAATGCAAAAATATGGGGGCTCAAGACTTTTGCACAGCATCGTATATAACTTCAATGCATCATATTATACATATTAAAGCAAGAGCATTAAGAGAAATCGTTGTTCTGAACAAAAGTTTAAAAAGAAGCCGCTTTTTGGGACATGCTTTATAGCTCGTTTGCACAAATGCAAGAAAATAACTATTCAAAATGTCAACATGTTTCGCTCTGTCCCAGGAATCGCACTTTCATTTAACTTCATCAAACAGCTGTGTCGATTTAATATGCGACACAGAGCAAGACTAAGATAGAGTTTAAATATTAAGTGTGTTTACTTTATTGGTAAATCATCTGAAATGTTCTGCATCGCTCAAATCATTGCAGTCTCTGTTCACTAAATGTGAGTAAACATATAAATTTGTCTCAAATGCTCCACTTGGGACGTTTAAAACCCTGTAGGCACAAAGACTCAGACACTCAAACTGCTAAGGGAGCGGAATAAACCAGCCAGATCACCACTCAGGGTCGGATATCCTGCTCCTGAAACGCTTAAAAAAAAAAAAAGAAAAGAAAAAAAAAAAAAAGAAATTGTTTATATTGTATATTTTATATGCAACTACCACGCATTAAACTTTCACAAGGGAAACACTAAAAAAAAACTCTAAGGTGCACAAGATTATTGCTGTATTTCTTTCTAAAAGTGTGTAATGTTCACTATGGGATGTTTATGAGGACACAAAATGTCACTGGGATAATAAAAAGTCTATATGGTCCAAGATGTTCTAAGGGAAACGAGGGTGAAATGGGAAGAAAAATAGAAATGACTGGATTCATTATAAAGGCAGAAGGAGATACGCCGAGCTCAAGGTGTTTTTTTGGGTTTTTTTTTTTTTGTCTTTTCTATACGCACACGTAACAGGATGAAATGTTGGGATTCCATTTCAAGCTAAGCAAGGTGATGATAAAATATTGATCGTGACAAGAACCTTTCGTCAAATCTCTCACCCCTATTTCCAGGACAACATGCTAGATGATACACCGGCCCCCTACACACCAAGCGTACTGTACCTCGTCCTCGTTTCTTACCTGAAGTGCTGCCCGCTTCCTCGAAGTCGATGTTGCCGAGGTGGAGGACTCCAGCCACAACCCTGAAAAGGTCCAGCTTCTCTGTATCGCCCAGGCCGATCTTCTTCATGGCCACCGCCATGCGGTTATAATCGCAGTGGTCATCCAGCAGCGGGTCCGTCAGGGGGCCTGCCTTCAGGTGCTAAAGAGCCACAGAAGCCAAAAGTCACGCTAGAGGACTTTTCTCAAGAAGATAAAAAAGCTAGCAAAAGATAGAGGAAAAAAACTTCCATGGTGTGAAGTAGGGAAGTGAGTTATTTGTGATTGAGAGGTCTGGAATCCAAGGGTAGAAATTTTGCTAGCTAACATAACTACTATTGGACTATATGGCTAACGAATAGCTAGCGTTTGCCGATTTCTTTCACCCAGAGTGATTACTGATACAGCTGACAGGTTGCGGGATTACGCGTACTCAAAAATGGCAGCATTTGACCTCACAATGCCCCAAACCCTGACCCCAAAGCATTAAACACATGCAGAGGGGTGGGAGATGGAGCCTGGAGAACCTAGGGGCTAAGGGCTAGGCTAGTTTTCATTTACATTTCAGCATTTGACAGACGCCTTTATCTATCGGTAGATCTGGAGTTGAGGGTTAAGATCCTTGCTTGAGGGCCCAACAGTGGCAACTTGGTAGTCGTGAGGTTTTGAACCTGGGACCTTCTGAACCGTAGTTCAATGCCTTAACCAATGAGCTGACCCTGACCCTCAATTTTTCAAATTTTAATAATCGTTTATACAATTTAATCAGCCTTTTGTTCATCGTTTAAATTAACTGAATCTTTCTTAATAGTTTTCGAATCAATAATTCGCACATTTTAAATTATTTAGATAAACTTAAAGGCGGCACAGTGGCACCCCTAGGGTACGTTTTCGATTCCTGCCTCCGGTCTTGGTGGGTTTCCTCCGGGTATTCCGGTTTCCTCCTACAGTCCAAAGACATGCAGGTTAGGCTAACTGGTGCTCCCAAATTGCTCCGCCGTTGTGTGTGTGCGCATATGCTCTGTGATGGATTGGCACCCCGTCCAGGGTGTATCTCTTCGCGACCCTATATCCAGAATCAACTACAGACGTATATAAATCAAAAACGTTAAACGGTCCAAACTTGACAAATTCTTTTAAAAATCTACCACCACTTTAGCTTTGTCTGCAAATACTCGTATTTTGCAAGAGTATTGCTGCTTCTTCTTTTGAATTTATGTCCGATTGGTGCAATACCGCCACCTACTGGATGGGAGTGCGAACAAAAGATTTTGGCACGACAGAAGTTTAACACTTTGTACGAGACATAACGTTAAAGCAAACACAACTTGCACAGTATTTCAATGTTTATTAGATCCACAGCTCTTGTTTTTAACTTATGATAAGGTAGCAAGATTCTTGGTAAATGCTTTAAATATAATTACAGTGGAACCTCGGATTGCGGGTAACGTGGTTTACGAGTGTTCCGCAAACCGAGCAAAGATTTTTAATAATTTTTTATTCGGAAACCGAGCAAGTATTAGTTTACGAGCGCCGAGTTTCATGCTTCACACATGCGACTCTTATTTTGACACCGAGCGGCACTCTCTCACCTTATTAAACCAATTTAATGAGTTAAGTCAACATCTTCAAACATTCCATCAAAAGCTTCTGACATCCATGTCATAGACGTATGTTGCGTTTATGCTAATAATTAATAAACCACTAGTGACGGATCAAAAGTTAACAAGACACTGAAAAACGATTTGTGTCACTGATTTAATGGAGCTGCCCAAAACAATGACATCCAGGTGAAAGACGTAGACAAATAAAGGATGGAATGACATACTGTACATCATCCAGAATATTTAATGAGGAATGGCTAAAACTAATTAAGCTGCTCCAGCACATTGGCATCCACTGATACCACTGGATTCATTTACACCGGGCCTTTAACCTTTCCACTCAAGCAGGGCCAAATAAATATCAACAACTCCAGATTAATGACTGACACCGTCTCGAATTGTTTAGGCATTCCTATTTCCTGGCTGACGGTACAAAAACAACGGTGGGGAAATTGTCTAATTATGTATGAACTTATCAACACGGGACGTATAATGGAACGCCTCATAGAGTCAAGCTCATTCTTTAAGTCCTGACATGTGCAAGGGTAATGGGGGCAAAAGCCTGTTAAGCTGATTGAGACAAGACCAATCACCTAGCCCACAGACACATACTACTGCAGATCCAGGTCGCAAGAGTCGTAAGGTACGGATCGCTTTCTAATAATCACTTTCACGTCTTGGGACGTATAGGAAAGTGACGCGAGAAGAAATGAAGTGTTCAAATGAGATTAACATCACAAGCAGATGGCTTGAAACGATTAGTGCGCGAGTACAAAGGAGGCGGCTTCTGTGTTAAGGAGCGTAAACAAAGCAAGGCTCTAATCATACATCATTTAATACATGGGATCATTACAGCTCAAGTACGATCCTGTGTTGCTCGTGGTGCTCGACGCACCCACACCTTTCAAACCATCATCCGAGGTTCAGGATTCAGACGTTGGTGAGGGTTTTTTTTTTAATTACTTGCGTGCCTAACATTCAAAAATAAAAAAATAACTTTTTTCCATTAATACACAGCCTGATGCTTCCCATTCCAGATTTATTCTGCATTTATGACACTTTGTAGGTTGTAATTTCCAACGTGTAATGACGTCTCTTCCGTAACTTTAAGCTTAGCATTTGTGGAACTTCTTCACACCTTTTACTTCTATAGAAACTTTCGCTTAAATAAATTGGACATGGAGGCACGGTGGCTTAGTGGTCAGCACTGTCGCCTCGCACCTCCAGGGTCCGAGTTCAATTCCCGCCATTTCCAGTCAAAAACCAACAATAAGAGCTGAAGAAGCTTAAGATTAAGATTATGGCCTTTCTAATGCATATACAGTGTACAATTATTTCAATATATTTTGCTCGGACGTGATTTCTTGGACAGTGATGCCAAAATGAATTCATCATTTTTATCCCCAGAGGCGAGGAAAAAAAAACGTTGCCTTGTAAGGGCGTCGCCGGTAAACAATAAAAACGAATTTGGCTGTCTGGCTGCTGCGGAGTGGGGCGGTTACTGCAGATTTGTTCTGAATTATTTGTTATAAGCATAACCTCTGCTCATTGCCAAGAGCATTAAATCACTTCTGTCTGTTCCATCATCAATACCTCACAGGAGTTGTTGGCAAGCTTCCCACTCAATTAGCCCGAGGCAGTTCAGAGATCGAGTCCGGCCTGGGAAGCTCATCTTTTTCAAGACATCCTAACAAGTCTGAGGGCAACACTTCTATAATGAGACAAGCACATAAACGCTTTACCTCTGGGCTCTTGCAATTCTTCAATAGTTTCTGGTCCGTGTCCTTTGTAGCAAAGTAGCGTGTGCATCCTCGGTTTAGGTACTGCAAAAAAAAAAAAAGTGTCATAATTTAGCTGTTAATAAAAACAATACAAAAGAACCTCAAAATTTATTCCTTAGACCTGTAAAAACCCCTTGTTAAACATATTGCAAGCGATGTCAACCATTTGATTTTCTCACTTATTATCTCAAACGAATCATTGTTTCAGTATACCAAGTCAGAAATTAAACCTACAGTCTTATGCAAAAGTTTAGGCACCCCTTGATAAATAACAGATTTCGGTGATTTTTATTATTATTATTTTTTGAAAAGATGTTAACACAGTCTCTCTTGGAAATGGAAAAAAATGCATAATAGTTAGCAAACATTGGTGCACAGTTACTTTTTATATCATAAATTGAACAAAGCTAAAAAATCTAAACATTATTGTGGCACTGTGCAAAAGTTTGGGCACCAAACCTACAATAATCCTACAATAATAACTGAAAGATTCTGACGTGTTAAATAGAAAATAAAGATATTTTGGGATAATGAGTAAAAAAAATATGTCAAAATTTTGAGGCAACAAAAAGATTTCAAACTGGAAGTTTGAGATAATAAGTGGGGATCTTGCATTACAATTCTGAGATAGTAATTGAAACTTTCAAACAAGGTTTGATACAATAAGTCCGAATTTTGGGATGAGTGGAAATCTTGGGTCAAATTTTAAGAACATTTAATGAAAATTTAAAAGGCTACATTTTTGAGATAATAAGTGAAGACCTCACAGTGTCACAGTTTTCAGGGAAAAACACAAGATTTCAAATTAAAATTTTATCAATTTTAGTTTAACAAGGAAAGATCTTGGGTCTAAGATAGATGAAGACTTTAAACTAAAATTTTAAGATCAAACTTTTGAAGAATTAAGTACAGATATTTAATCAAAAATTTGAAGTAAATGGAGCTCTTAAGTCACAATTTTGAGATAGTGAAAGAAGATTTCAAAATAAAATTCGGGTTTGAGGTAACTAATAGAGATTCAAACGGAAATTTTGATATATTATGTAAAGTTCATAGATCCTAAATTTTGAGATCGTAAATGAAGATTTGAAACTGAAACTTTGAGATAAGTCAATGCTTTATGATGATAAAAAAAAAAACTTCAGACTGAAGACGATTTAAGGTAAATGAGGAGAGACAGTTAAGATAATAGGTGAATTAAATGAAAATTTTAAGATAAGTCAAAATTTTGAGATAATAAGTGGAAATAATAGATAATAAGTGGAGTTTACTTAAATTATTAAGTAATAAATGAAGATTTAAAATAGAAATTTTGACATAAGTTACATACAGTCATAAGCCATTAAAAAAAAAAACTGAAATCTTAACAAAATACATTGAGATCTTAAGTCCCAATTTTCATATAGTAAATTAATATCTTAAACTGAGAATTTGACAGAATAAGTCATAATTTTGAGGTAAGTGGTGATGGTCAAAATTTCAGGATAACAAGCGAGGACTTCCCAATGTTAAAAATATCCCAGCACAGGGAGCTAGAGACGGTGATGTCGTTTTCAAATCACCGTGAAAAACACAGCAGCTAAAAAAAGGAGCTACTGCTGTCAGGGGCAACTCAACATAAATGATGAATGTGGTCGAGCATCGTGTTTCGAATGGCCTGAGCTGTGCTCGATATAGAAATTCCTCCTGTCCACACAGACGGCCCATTGTTCAGCGATCTGTTTAAACCGACGTCAACGTTCGGCAAACACACAGCCTGAACACAAAATCCTTTCATTCTATCCGTTTAATAACAGGGGAGGATGAACGGCTGTGCAGACGCTGTCACCACATAAATGAGGAGTGTGCTTAGAAGGTCCAAGGTGACAGAGAGGGGTGTGTAAAAAGAGAGAAGCCTGACAGGTCTTCAGAAAGAGGAAGAGAAAGAGGAGGATTTAATGGACAGGCAGGTATCTCTATACGTACTGTTAAATACTCTGGCTTATTGGGGAAACGTGTGGATGATTCAAAAGGATAACATACAAGCAAATTAAGCAAACTTTTCGAATGACAGGTGAGTTCCCGGTGAGGGTTGAGATGGAAAATACGAAAATCAGGTTGACGTTGACATTTTGCGGAGGACCTTTATACAGTATTTTAAATCTGGAGTGTGAAAAATGATTCTGGAATGATTGACAGCTGAAGGCTCAGAGGGATAAGGCACTGAGTTACTGATCGGAAGGTCAGCGGTTCGAGCCACAGTTCCAATGTTGGGCCCTTGAGCAAGGCCCTTAACCCGGTCTGCTCCAGGGGCGCTGTATCATGGCTGACCCTGTGCTCTGACCCCAGTTACGCTGGGATATGCGAAGAAAGAATTTCTCTGTACAACAGTATATGTGACAAGTGACACTGCCAGGAAGCCCCTGACCCCGCCTCCGACCCCGCCCCGCCCCTTCCTGTCATCTAAGTGTTGTTTTTCATATTTCATTTCAGATTCTATTTATCAATGTATCTTCCATATAAAGGAAGTACAGTATATGGCAACGAGATGAGAAATCTCGTTGCCATATACTGTATGAGAAATGAGAAATACGTACATTATGTATCACTCATCATACTAAGGAGATATTTTCTACGCAATAAGGAAAGAGTAAACCTCGTCATTACCAGCAGTTTGGCTGGATATGAATTTGCAACATATAGAGGGGAGTTTATTCAAAGGAGGAATATTTATCAAGGAGGGATTATGCACAGCAGTTCCTCATACACTCCCATGAATAAGTGAGTGAGGCTTAAGTGTAGTCTAAGCGACAGGTCCCCTCACTGATCTGGACTAATCCTTCATTTCTTTTGAGGCAAGTGGCCCTCTGCTCATTGCAAAGAGTCTAATCTCCAAATAAGGCCCTCTCCGGTGCACGGATTAACCAAGAGATCCTCTGCTCTTCCAATACCCCCCCCTCCCCTCTACCACCACCACCACCACACGATGCTAAACGCAAAGCACAGCAAAGTTTCGATGACCTCGAGTCCCATAATTCTGAACTTAAACTAAATTTAAAGGAAGTCTCTTGACAGCATTAGAAAGGAACGAGTTCGGGAAGTAAGAGATCCGGAAATGAAAAAAGATGAGAAATTTACTCGTCTGTGTATTCATTAGGCTCTTATTAAAATGATTTTCTAGCATGCTTATTCTTTTTAATCAATCATTCACCTTCAGAAAGAGAACGGCTGACATTTCTAGTCCTGGGCAACTCTGCCATCTAATGGTTACTCCAAAATAACACCTCATGAAGCTGTTCACAACAGGATGTCGGATGATACTGAATCACCCGACATCCAACTTCCTTGTTATACTATGTAATGTCATGTCATGTCAGGATAGTATATAGTGTAACATAATATGATTTGGGGCTATTATTTCATTTTATTTTTGTTCTCTTGGTTTGGTTTGTATTTTTGCAAACACCGTGCAACAAAATCTGCATATGAAATATATCAAGAAGTTATATAACGGATGTTAATTCTACTATCACTAACTGTACTACATCGTCTATACCGCTTTATCCTGTATACAGGGTCACGGGGGGCCTGGAGCCTATCCCAGGAGACTCAGGGGTGCACCCTGGACAGGGTGCCATTCCATCGCAGGGCACACACACACACACACACACACACACACACACACACACACACACACACACATGCTGTACACACACACATTACGGGCAAATCTGCCCGATCTTTGAACTGTGGGAGGAAACTGGAGGAGCCAGAGGAAACCCATCAAGCACGAGCCGAACATGCACACTCCACACACACACACACACACACACACACACACACACACACATACACACACACACATAGAGGTGGGAATCAAACCCACTACACCACCGTGCCGCCATTCTTTATATTTTAATCTTTAAAATCACTGCCTTTATATTTACCATACGTTTACAGTAAATATTTAACCTTTTATACCATGACACATATCATTTGGGTGTAATTTATTTTCTTGTTCTTTTACTTTTTTTTATTTTCGTGTTGTATTGTTTAGATTTCTATAAATACTATATTGTGCAAAGAATCTACTTCTAAATTGTTTTAAGAAGTTATATAAAGAATGTTAATACTACTATCACTAATTGTACTTTTGTATTATATTATTACTAGCATTAGTATAAAGATTCATTGGATTAAACGTAGTGTTCATAATAGTACAATTAAAGAACAATATCTAAGATTATAGAATTAGAGTAATTAGACATGACTAGTAGTAGAGGAGCTGGTGTTAGTAGTAGTAGCAATTTAAGCACGAGTGTATTTCTGTGAATATTAATAAAGCATTAGTATTATAGTAAATAGTATTAGAAGCGATAATTTTAGTGTGCTTGATTATAACGAACATTAGTATTTCACATCAGTATCAGTAGTTTTATTATTATTATTATTATTATTATTATTATTATTATTATTATTATTATTATTTTCGTTGTTAATAATAATGATGATGATGATGATGATGATAATCTCATACTTTAAAAGTTTAAACTAACTAATCATAATCATAATCTAATAATAATAATAATATCATCATCATATTAGATGAGTTTGTATGATTAGTTAGTTTCAACGTTTAAAGTATGAGAGTAATGGTACTTGAATTGGTGTTTCATGTCAGAACCAGACATTTTAATATAAGCAACAAAAGTATTAATATGAGTAATTGTATTAGTAGAATTAATATGAATTTTTATTATTATTATTATTATTATTATTATTATCATATTAGATGAGTTTGTATGATTAGTTAGTTTCAACATTTAAAGTATGAGATTATTATCATCATCATTATTATTATCATTTTTATTATTATTATTATCATCATTATTGTTTATTATTATTATTATTGTCATTATTATTGTTATCATTAATTATTATTATTATTATTATTATAAGGAGAAATGTGAGTAGTAGCAAAAGTAGGAGGAGTAATACTAGTAATCGTAGTATTAAGAGCAGGATTAGGAGTATAAGGTTGAAGATGAGTACGGAGAGGAGAAGCGGTAGTGAATATAGTAGTAGTAAGAGTAGCAGGAGTAGGTGTAGGAAGAGCAGGACTAGGAGGACGAGTGGCAATCCTAATAGTTAGAGGAGTACTGTAGTAGATGTAATGGTAGTAACAGCAGCAAAGAGAAGTACTGTACTGAGAAGTAAGCATTCATGCACGTCTTTCGCTGGACCCACCCTGAAAGTGTTGGGAGACGACAGGTGATATTTCTCCCGGATGTCCTCCGGTGCGCCGGCACACAACCTGTAGAAGATGTGGTAGTTCCTCTCCTCCTTTCCCTGTCTGCAGATACGGGATTTCTCCAGAAGGTAATGAGACACGAATCCCCCGACCACCGTGTTCTGCAGACCACAGAAATCAGAACATCTTCATCACGAAGGGCTGGAACGTGACACAGACTGGTTCAACCCAACTCAACCCAAACACACCGCCTCATATCACAGACACACAGCAGCAGGAAAAGGCACAGTGAGGAACATGAGCAAAGACCATACAATGACAAATGTACAAATCCTGCTAAAAAATCTACTGTATACAGTCATGTTCAAAAATTAGTACGCCCCTCTTTTGTGTCAAAGCGTAATAAAAATCATCTCATCATAGTGAGTATTTATTGAATGCATAAAAATAAAGACAAAAGGGAAGGGGGAAAAAGGCAATACTACAGTAAGTACCCCCATGTTTCATTTGTTTTCAAAGTTTAAAAGAGGAGGTGCTAACTTTTGAACCTGATGATGTAATCATTTAACCTTATATTACTTTAATGTCGCTTATATTAATGCACAATTCAAAACTAAGTGAATTTGAAATAAATTCCTGCTTTAGAGAGAGAGAGAGAGAGAGAGAGTTAAAAGCGCACTCACTGACCTTTTCGTTAAAATGAATCTCCACAAACTTGCCAAAGCGGCTGCTGTTATTGTTGCGGACTGTTTTAGCGTTCCCGAACGCCTCCAACAGAGGATTAGCTGCAGAGTCCAAAGGAAATGACAGCACTCTGTGTGATTAATCAGTAGCGTAGAACTCTCTCTCTCTCTCACACACACACACACACACACACACACACACACACACACACACACACACACACGTAACACATATATACATCTTCTAATCAGAGTAAACAACACACGCAGATGCACTGAAAGACCCGCACCTTCAACTATCCTCTCGTCGATGTCTTGACCCGTCCCATACGACGTCGTTAAATACCTGAACATGAGAAAAATTACATCAATTAAAAGATCACATAAAAAAAGATATCTAATTTAACTTCAGGAAAATGCAGTGTCATGTGTCATTATCTTAAAAACAAGAAGAATGACACCAAATGTGGATTCATCAGTTAGTGATGATGATGGACGCGATAGTATTGTCTCCTTACCGGAGTACAAACTTTGTGTTTTCGGTCTTTCCGGCGCCCGATTCTCCGGAGACGATGATCGACTGGCTCATCTTCAGCACCTTCATGTCACGGTAAGCTTTATCAGCTTTAACAGAGACATACACAGTACAAGTGAACAGCCAAGCAATACAGATCACATAACCTGAGAGGCGTTCAAGTCAAACCGGGACATGATGAGAGTGATATCATCATCATCATCATCATCTACACCAAAATGTTGTTACACCCTGGGTTCGGTGCTTTCACATTCACGTTCCACTCACCGATGGCGTAGACGTGCGGCGGGAGCGTCCCCAGGGATCGGCCCCGGTACTGCTTCATGGTGTCGGGAGAATAGAGCTTCGGGATGTCGACGTAGGGATTCACCGCTATCAGGATGTTGGCTACATATGTCTAGAAGATATGAAAAAGAGAGGAAAAAAACAACAAACATTCAGAGCACAACAAGCTGAGAGGAGTATGAGCCATACACTCACTTGTCTTTACATCGCTTTACTTTAAATATCAAAGAAAATATGTCATTTCGCTGGGGTGCGCAAACTTTTTGCATGCAATTGTAAGTAATGTGAATGAAAATGTAAGAAAATGACACGATCCACAAAGCTTCTTCGAATTCTCTCAGAGAGCTCCTATCTTAGCTTAAAAAGTCCTAGGTGGGAGTCCTAGACTAAAAGTGATTTAGGAAACTTCTCAAAGCAATTCTGAGTAAGGAAAGTACAAAAACCTTTATCTTAGTGAGGGGGTGTGGTCGACCCCGTTGCTAGAGATGATGCAGCAATTCAAGGACTGTGATTTGCTCCGACCTCTGTAAAGGTCTTGAAATGAGCTCTTTGTGAAAATTGAATATATGAAACTAGAACAGACAGTGAGCAAAATGTCTCAGCTTTCACCAATTTGCAGGACAGAAGACAGAAGGACAGAAATTGGACAGAGAAGCAGTGTTTACTTTTAGCTTTATAGTGATTCTTATTTCCGCCATTTTGTCCTCTGCTATAAAAACTCTTGAGCTTCTTAAAAGTCCTCCTCTCTACTCGTAACAATTTTTACTTTAGGAGCTGTTTTTTAGGGCTAAGATGTTTCGTGAATCATTTTTATCTTTGCTAGAATTTTGTCCTAAATTTAAGGGGAAATTCTAAGAAAATATCATAATTCTAAGAATTTTCTTGAAATTTTGTCACTAGGAGCAACTTTTAGGCGTCAGACGCTTTGTGAATACGCGGCCAGTAATGCTGAAGAGTAAAATATATAATATATATGTAATGGTCAATAAAAGCCTTTGACACTTATTAAATACTTGTAATTATACTTCAGTATACCATAGTAACATCTGACAAAAAGATCTAAAACACTGAATCCGCAGACTTTGTGGAAATTAATAATTGTGTCATCCTCAAAACTTTTAGCAACAGCTGTAAATAAAGGGTGATCAGCTTGTAGTAAACCACTGTAGCCACTAGATGGCGCACAAAGAATGGGATCTATTTACTATTTACAGTACATCTATAGTTCTAGATCTGAAATGTAACAAAACATTTTTTTTTCTGACCATCAGCTTTAAACGCACCCAAATAAAAGCTGGATAAAAAATATTTAAAAATCAATGATTATTACATTTCTAATACATTTCTACATTTTTTATTTTTTAATTACGTGAACACTTTTTATTTATGCTTCTTCATTTTCAAATGGTCAAAAGTAATCGGACAATTAGCTGCTCGGATGTTCGACAGCCAGCCGAGTGTTATTCCTTAATTCAGTAATTAACTTTCACTTGAGATTTATTCCAAATATAGCTTTTATATTAGGAATCTGTCCTAAGGAGTGTCACCGCCAGTGAAGCAAGAAATCATTTGCCTGAAAAATCAAAACAAACCCATCAGAGAGAGAGAGAGAGAGCACAAAAAATGAGGTGTGGCCAAATCAACTATTTGTTGCAGTCCAAAAAATAAACTGACAGAATGTGCGGACGCCGAAAGGCCTGGGCAAGCCAACAGAACAACGTGACGGAAGAAATCTTCCCCAGGTGAAAGAAACCCCCCACAAAAGTGGGCCATGAGAAAGATTCTCAAAGAATTAATGGAATCAGTCAAAGTCAAGAATGAAGAAAAGACTTCACTAGAGTAAATATAAAAGGTTTCTGAAACAATTTAGACCACTGGTAATTTGAAAATTGTAAAATATTAAAATTAAAATAAATAAATTCGAAAATAAACAATCCTAGAATGAGACAGAGATCAACTTGTTCCAGAATCATGAGAAAGGAAAAAAAGATCATCTTGATGAGCTATGAAACAGAGAGGCCTATATTATCCACTGCAATTCAGCCAAATGCCTCGAAATTAATTAGACATCAAGCCATAGTGCAGACAGACTTTCTAAGGTGAAGAATTGAAACGTTTTGCAAGGGCCGAGTCAGAAACCCTGACCTGTATCCGACTGAGCTGTACTTTTTCTTACTGAAGGCAAAAGGTGGAAAACCACTAATAACACGCAAGACAGCTGCAGTAAAGGCACGACAGAGCATTGCCAAGTTGGAATGTGCCTGATGTCGTCTATGGCGTCACTCATCATCTATAGTACAGACCAAAAGTTTGGACACACCTTCTCATTCAAAGAGGTTGAATTTGTATTATGGCAAGAAAAAAGCAGCTAAGAGAAGAAAAACGAGTGGCATCATTACTTTAAGAAATGAAGGTCAGTCAGTCCGAAAAATTGGGAAAACTTTGAAAGTGTCCCCAAGTGCAGTCACAAAAACCATCAAGTGCTACAAAGAAACTGGCTGACATGCGGACCGGCCCAGGAAAGGAAGACCGAGAGTCGCCTCTTCTGCGGAGGATAAGTTCATCCGAGTCACCAGCCTCAGAAATCGGCGGTTAACAGCAGCTCAGATCAGAGAGCAGGTCAATGGCACACAGAGTTCTAGCAGCAGACACGTCTCTAGAACAACTGTTAAGAGGAGACTGTGTGAATCAGGCCTTCATGGTAGAAGATCTGCTAGGAAACCACTGCTAAGGACAGGCAACAAGCAGAAGAGACGCGTTTGGGCTAAAGAACACAAGAAAGAACACAATAAAGAAAACTCGCTGAATGAGAAGGTGTGTCCAAACTTTTGGTCTGTACTGTATATCGCTTTATCCTGTGTACAGTGTCACAGGGGCCTGGAGCCTAACCCATGAGACTTGGGGCACAAGGTGGGGTATACCCTCAGCAGTGTGTTAATCCATCGCAGGACACACACACACACACACTCATTAGCTCACTATGGGCAATTTGGGAACTCCAATTAGCCTAATCTGCATGTCTTTGGACTGTGGAGGAACCCCATCCCACCCACCCACACCCCCACACACACACCCCCCCACACACACACCCCCCCCACACACACCCCCCCCACACACACACACCCCCACACACACACACACCCCCACACACACACACACCCCCACACACACACCCCCACACACACACCCCCCCCCCACACACACACACCCCCAC
>JAAGKR010006970.1:0-34643 GCA_011419295.1 Clarias macrocephalus | reverse complement strand
AATAAAACCAGTACGGTCAATAAATTTAGGAACTTAAATATAGTTACTATTTTGTGGAAATTGGTTGCTTCAAAAGTCGACATCATTTTCCACATTTAATTATCTTTTTTTTTTTGTTGAGATTTTTCCCCGATTTTCTCCCTAATTTAGTCGTGTCCAATTCCTCCCCGTCACTAGGGGGCTCCCACATTAAGGCTACTACTACCACTCAGCCGGGAGGGCCGAAGACTATCACGTGTTTCCTCCAAACCACGTGACGCCAGCCGACCGCATCTTTTCGAACTGCTCGCTCGCGCACCGTTGGGCGCTCCGTTGCACGAGCTCACAGACGCCCCTGACTGGCTGTAGAGCCGTGATTAATGTGGGAGCACTAAGTACCTCTTATCCCCCCCCTCTGAGAGAGCTCGGCCAATCAGCTCTCTCTAGACCTCCGGCTGCGAGAGGTTACAGCACCACCCGGGATTCGAACTAGCGATCTCCGTATGATAGGGCGAGCGCTTTTACCACTGCGCCACTCGGAGACCAGCTGTTTAATTATCTTTAAGACATTTAGCCTAGAAACTTTGCATGAAGTATCCTGTACTCATGATTATACAATTTCTTCATATACAAAAATTATGATTCACTGTCTGTTCTATTATCATGTATTCTGTTTTCACAAAGGGCACATTTCAAAACCTTTGCAGAAGTTAGAGGTTATTTTTTATCAACCAATCACAGTCCTTGAATTTTTGCATCATCCCTAGCAACGGGGTCGACCACACCCCCTCACTAAGATACAAGTTTTTCTACTTTCCTTACTCAGAGGTTTCCTAAATCACTTTTAGTCTAGAACTCCCAGCTGGGACTTTTTAAGCTAAGATAGGAGCTCTCTGAGAGAATTCTAAGAAGCTTTGTGAATACGGGCCCTGATGTGCAGATCTATAATTGCACTTGTTGATAACACTTTGGTTTCTTCCTTTCCTCCGAATACCATAACATTCTATCAATATACATATCTAATAACAAGTTATATTATCATTGTTCTACCAGGAGAGATGATATATCAAAGATGATATTGTTTTGGCAGTTTTGAGAAAAACTTCTTTTTTTTCACTAATTTTTTTTTTTAATAAATTACAATTTGTTACTAAATGTATTGTGCATTGCTTCTTTGTTATAAAGCACACCAATTTCTTTCTTTCTTTTAAAAAAAAAACTGTTTTGGTTATCAGGTCAAAGGGCTTGAATTTGCTAAGGAGCATAAAAGATTGGAATTTGAAGCAAGAAAAGGTCATGTGGTCCAGACTGGCCATATTCCAGACCCATAGGCATTGAATGAAATCTTATTTTGGCCTGGCAATGTACAGTATATTGCCCTTGCTTCATGTCAGTCCTTGAAAGTGCAAGTCTCACAGCACCATTATCGCCCATGGATCCTGCCTCATTTGCGATTTGCACTGGATAAAAGAATCCACCATGTGAATGATTTTGAAAATTTATATCATGCTGTAAATCTATTATCAGCAAGAGTTTGCCAAGCACAGTATTAAAACTAAAATTTACTCTATGTAAAGATTTACCCAGAGTCCATAGTAATTTGTCCTTAAAGCCATTTGAGGGCAGAAATTACTCTGTATGACCTCACGCTGTACATATCCCTGGCATAGCAAGCAAGAATGATCCTTTTCATCTCTGAAATTTCACGACATTAACCCTTGACCTATTTTACATTTAATGGTCCTGTAATGATGTTTTTACACAGTGCTTAAGATTTTAAAGCCTCATAAGTATATATCTGTTCTCTGGTGTTATTGAATGGGATTGAGCAGGTAATCCTTCGTGAACAGCGAACATTAGGCAATAAATCAAATGATTTCAGTTCTATTTTGAGAGCGAATAAGTTTTAGGAAGCTGAGTGATTTCATTTTGAGCCACTTGACATGACATATCTGACATTCAGCAGAGATGTGATAAGAAACCGTGGCACTTTTTCATATCCAGCTCACATGTCCTGTAAAAAAAAAAAGACAGCAGGGGAAAAGTCATTTCTCTCTTATGGACAGAAGGAAATGTTTTGAAGGCACACAGGCTGAGACATGAAAAGAAAAAGGTTTATAAGCAGTCTCTTACTAATGCAGTTAATCTACTCAACTTTAATTGGGAGCTCAAATTTACTATAAGAACATGCTGCATCATGTTTTATTGCTTACATCCATTTTTTTTTACCTGTTCAGGTGACTAATAATAATTATAATAATTTAAAAAACTGAATAATCATTAATGATTTTATTGTGCATACGTATATTTTTGCAATTAATCTTCATTGGATTCATATATATTAGATTGACCTACATAAAGCTTTGCGACTACCTTCGATAACTATAACCCACCACATTCAGTTTGGGAGTGCTTTTAAAAAGAAATATTATTCTTGTTTTTACTTGAGCCATTCACCAGTTCTTAACCATGCATGACTCTGATTTGGAGTTTACTCCACTTGCAAAATGAGCAAAAAAGATCGAATATAAATCAAACCTAGCAGGCGATCCTTCATCAGCAGCCACCAATGGCCTTTATTACTTTATCAACATCAGATATTTATTACAGAGCTGTGACAAAGAATGGCTACACCATCATTTCCATTTTCAGTTCATGAAAACTGTAACAGCATTAAAGGAGCTCTCGGTGTGCAGCTCCACTGAAGGGGAAAACTCATTTCTCTCCCGTGAAGAGGAAGAGGAGCAAATGTTTCTGAATTATACTCAGTGAGGCTGAGTCAGGAAAGTAGTGTTACATAATGTGAATCATATTCTAGAGACTTTCAGTGTTTAAGCAGGTTCTTGGCAGATATAGTTCTGTCTGGTACAAAAATATCAAAAGACACGATTGTAACGAGGAGGGGGGCTGGCTTGGTTCGATTCTCACCCTGGGTTGTTTTTGTGGGGTTACAAATGCTCGCTCTGTGTGAGTTTCATGACACTTTCAGAAAGCATGCCAGTAGTTGGATTAGCTACAGTATGCAAAAAAAAAAAAAAAAAAAGACCAAGGTTTAAATGAATACGTGCAATCATCTGGAGTGCCATCAATTGTGTATTCCAAGCACACATCCAGTGTTTCCAGGATAAGTCCTGGATTCACCATGACCCTGATCAGGATAAAGCAGTTACTGCAGATGAATGTAATAAATTACTATTATTGACCTACAATGACGATTTTGACCTACATGGTTATTACCCTTCTGTGTAACAATGCTTCATATAACATGTTTGGTTGAGACTGTTAGAGAGAAAACATATATGGTCACCAGGGACACCAGAGATGGTGAAGCATGATCTGAATATGACCCCATGATGTCCTGAGACAAGTTTTTTTTTTTTTTTTTTTTTTTGCATCATGTGAGAGTTGTTTCTTATTTTTGTACCAAGAAAGTAGAAAATTTTGAGTACCATTAAAACAATGTTAATGGATAATTTTTCACTACCACTAGATATGCCACTAGAAATTACCATATTTCTATAGCAACCATAAGCTACTTAGCTAGCTAGCCAGGATACGTAGTTATGAGATTTCTACTTCTTAGAAATCTCATAACCTTTTGCACAGTAGTATAAAGAATGAGAACAGAGTGCACTGATCACTGCAGTGGGACTCTTTCAGAGCACAGTCGGTCTCAAATGTCTTTTCCCCTAGAAACTGGAGTTTGAAATTTGGCAATTTGAAGTGCAGAGCTCGTCAGATTGCAAGATTTAGGATTCTGAAACTTGTTGCCAAAAGAGTGAACAGCAAGTATTACACTCCCCATGGCCTGTAGACAAAGCATCTGAGGGCAAGACTAAAATTAGTCCTGTTAATGAAGATAACTTACTGTATGACTGTTTTGGGAAACGAGTAAGTATTGTACATTTATTTTGTAGCAGCATAAAATCTCATAAAGGGACAAGTAAAGAAAACAGCACATGCATTTGAATAGATGTATGGCACAGTAAAACCTGAGAGGCCCATCTGATTCCAAACCAGTAAACATATCTACAGTATTGGACCTGTGGCGCCGGTAAATGTATTGAAGCGGGTGCCATCTGCCCCTCTTGGCATTAATATCTGCAATTTGGACGGCGGTATTGCCGTTATTTTTCTGTTGGCCTTCAGTGGTTGGATAAAGCTATAACCTTGATGTTTGGCATTTACATAATTGACAGGCTTTGACTGAAACAAAGCTTCAAGCTGATTAGGCAGAGGGATTTGGCTAAAGTGCCCAAATGATGAGATGGCTATATGCCTTGAATATCAGGTGGTTTTTGTTTGTAACTGTACGTCATATACTGTAAGCCAAAGTCAGAGTAATAACCACTTATACTGCATGAACTCTGTTATTCGGGTTCAGTTTAGACAACAGGATTGTTTTCATAGTCTTGACGTTGCTTCTCCATTTAGCTGAGATGATTTAATCCTTTTTCAGAGTGGAGAAAGATATTAAAAAATCTAACAAATTCAAACATTGGTTTTGTTTTCCCGAGGTGAGACAACATTTTCTCCTTTATTGGTTATTTTCAGAAGCTCTCCACTGTGTGAAGTATCCTCCAGAGGGCACAACGTTGCATCAAAAATCAGCAGTGGAACCTAAAAGTTCACTCGGATCGCTCCAAGAGCCAGACATGGTCTGTTTAAAAAAAGATCAGCCCCCATGGTGGATCTGTGGAACACGAAAACAGCATGGGATGGAATAAAACCAAGCTTATGTAAACCAATGCAAATATAGTGGAAGCATTACAGTAGCCTATTAGACACCTCAAAGCAGAGCTAGTGGAAATGGTTGGAGAAGTAATTGATCTTCTTCCTGTTATTCCTGAGACTTTTTTTTATATAAATCATTGGGTACTTACAACGAATAAAATAAATGCTTGCTATATACAGTAGATATTGCTTGTCATTATATATCTAAGGGCATGTGGTTAAACCTTGACAATCTACAGTAGCTACAGTAACTTACATGCATTTAAAAGCATATGATTAAAAGATCAATTGAATGAGTGAGTGAATAAACATGTAAAGGATGTAGTCAGCTATTAGGTTTTGTTAATTATTAACAAATATTAATATATTCATATATTTGTATGGCACAGTAAAACCTCAAAGGCCCATCAGATTCCAAACCAGTAAACATACAGTATCTCCAGTATTGGACCTGTGGTCCAACAAATATATATTCATATATTTGTTTATTATTAAGCTTGAATTTTTATTTAAGTAAATAATTGATCAAATAAATGAGCAAATGAGTCTATGAGTGAGTAAATAAGGGAACGAGTGAGTAAACAAGTGCACGAGTGAGTCCAGGAGTAAATGAGTGAATAAATTGAGTTAGGAATACGTTAGTGAATGGTTGTGTAAAGGAATTGAGTAAGTTAGTTAATGACTGATTTACAAGCTAGCTCCATTTTTTTTGTCATGGGTCTGTCTTTTGCTTCTTTACTTCCTAGAGAATGTACTGCCTATGCAATCTAGTTGTTTCATGAGACTTTTATTTATTTATTTATTGGTGCCATTTAGTAGCCATTTGTCCTTTTCACTCTGTGTACTTAGCCCTTTTTTTATGGAGTTTGAGAACATCACCAAACACAATGCAGCTGTTGTGTGCGCACCTAATTTATGGGTAATTAGCATTTATTTATTTATGAATGTGAATTGGAAGAAAATAAGCATTCCTGAACCTTTTGTAAATCAGCAATAAATGTTCAGTTCATTTTGGTTTATACAACCATTTCCACACAGCTTTACTCAGAAATTGATGAATAACACCCATTGTAGATTACAATCATGCATTTTCTTCAACTGCAGTGGAAAATTGTGGTCTCTTACATTTCATGTAAAAAAAAATTATTCATTCATTTATCTTCAGTAACTGCTTTATGCCAGTAATGGGGCTTAAAGTTCTCTAGTTAAGTGTAGTTCTTTTAATCCATTCACTCACTTACTCACTCACTCATCGTCTATACCGCTTTATCCTGTATTCAGGGTTGTGGGGGGCCTGGAGCCTTAGGGCACGAGGGGGGCGTACACCCTGGACAGGGTGCCAATCCATCGCAGGACACACACACTCATTCACACACTAGAGGCAATTTGGGGACGCCAATTAGCCTAACTTGCAGGTCTTTGGACTGTGGGAGGAAACCAGAGTACCCAGAGGAAACCCACCAAGCACGGGAAGAACATACAAACTCCATGGACACAGAGCATGGCCGGGAATCAAACTCAGACCCTGGAGGTGTAAGGCGACATCCATAGTCAAATAATTAGCACCAACCAAAGCGTCACCACAAACTGCAAGTCATTTAAAAAATGTGCAAATGACCTTCATGTCAGAAATGTTGTTACTTGCATTGTAGTTTCTTGGCTGACATTTTCCTCCACTTTACAAAAAGTGCTTTCAGTTGCCAAAGCTGACTTAAGCGATTAACAAAATTAATAGTTTTGGCTAACACGCAGGGGGGCAGTGCTGTAGGCTATGAATTCATCTGAATTAGAACGAATTTGGACACAAATGCCAGTGTTAAAACAAGAAAGATCTGAAGCCTGCAAAGCTGCACAGATATTTCTAACAATTTCTTATTTCCATACTAACAGAACACTTTCTACAATTTTTTTTATGTTTACATTTTTTTATTTCATGATTTTTTTTTTTGTCCTCTACGGGCAATTTGACTAACCTTATGGATATAAATTATATGCCTAAATGGTCAATGAAGACTATAAGCGTGTGCTGAAAGGTTGAAGTAGTTAATAAAGCAGTTTATGTTATTTAATTAGACTAAATAATGTTTTATTTAATATAAATTAATTTGCTAAAAAATACTGAAATTTTGCTTTTATACAATGTCACAAAATTAGGCAGTAGAAAGATGTATTATTATTTCAGCAAGCTTAAGAGTAAGGGTTCAGCGAGGGTTATTTGGTTGTACCCTGAGGGACTCTATATAGGTTTCCCTTTTAAAACATTTGAAACCACTTACCAAGAAACCCTCTAAGAACCCATGAAGGACCAGGAGCATGCTGCTCCAGTACATTACATTGAATTGCAGTGTGCTTTAGTGGAACCTCTAGTTCACTAGAGCTGGTAAATTTGTGGTAGGTGGGATAAATTATAACAGAGCTCTGGAGCTATACCGCTTTATCCTGTATACAGGGTCGTGGGCGGGCCTGGAGCCTATCCCAAGGCAAAAAGTGGGGTACTGTACACCCTGGATGGGGTAGCAATCCATCGCAGAGCATACACACTTGCGGGCAATTTTGGGAACAGTAGTTAGCCTAATCTGCGAGTCTTTAGACGTAGGAGGAAACCTGAGTACACGGAGGAAACCCACCAAGCACAGAGAGAACATGCAAACTCCATGCAAATAGACCTGATGTGGGAATTGAACCCGGACCCTGGAGGTGCGAGGCACCAGTGCTAACCACTAAGCCACCTTGCCACCCTACTATTACTACTACTACTACTAATAATAAAGCAAATGTTTCACCTAATCCATCTAATTCATATTAGTTTTATGAACTAGCTGTTCTCAGTTCTTAATAGGGCTTTAATGAGAGCAAATGAAAGAAGTGTAAACTAAGCAGTAGGTAAAAATGAATCAGTATGTACAGGCAGTTCTTAATGCCCTTACCAACCTTTCATTTTTGGGGTTTCTACTGTATTCATAAATGAATGAATGTAAATGTTACTAGTGCGATTTTATATTGATTGATTGTGTAGGTTACACATTTAATGCAAAAACATGAGGATTTCTTGACTGTTCATATTTCAAACAGGAGATCAAGGTACATACAAGTGGGTGCAGAATTGTAAAATGTATTCTTTTATTTCATAACTATCGCTTAATGACACTTATTTCATGCTATTGACTGGAATGAAACATTTGCAGCTGGCGTGTAACTTGCAAGCGCCTGTCTCCAAGCAGAGCACTAGGCTGCTACTTCTTTCCTGCAACTATTTAATTAAGAGCTGATAGACGACAGTGCAGTGTGATCCTGTGCCTCTTTAATTAGTTTCTTCCCTGCTGCTATTCAGTCAAGCATGAAGCACGATTGAGCAGAATCTATTAAAGCCAGTATTTGTAACCTTTTGCAAAGAGTGAAAAAGTTTAAATAATGAGAAAGCATAGAGAGAATACTAAATCAACATATGCACAACCCCGGCAGTTCCTAGAACCCAGCTTGCATACAGATAGAAAAACAAATGCACTCAAAATCAAAAGTTCTTATGTTAAGGGTGGCATCATAAGAGAGAAAAAAATGAACAGTAGAAAAAACAGCTATGTTTAAAAGTGGAAGAAAGTGCATTTCCACACACAGTGTGTCAGGAACTCACAGGATTGGGACTAAACAGCTGTGTTGCCATAGGATAATCACTTGATAATGAGACTAATCGGTCTAAAAGGCTTTAATTTTTAGGCTTAAATCTATGCTTTAGCAGCATCAAGATTGAACTTTGGAGCTGGTGAGTCGAGAGCAATGGATGCTTTAGGGTAAGAAGGGAAGTGCATGAAGCAATGCACCCATCATGCTCTGGAGGCAGTGTTATGATGTGTGGTTGCTACAGTTGGTCTGGTCTAGGCTCAGGAATGTCATGTGGCAATAAAATGAAGTCAGCTGGCTCCCTGAATGAACCGAATGACCAGGTTTTATTTTTCCTGGCGGCATATATATTGTGAAAGAGTGGTTCTGCGAGAATGAATCATTTTCATACATGAATTGGCCACAATACTACATGCAATAATAAAAGATAAAAGCAACTGAAAGAGATGTTAGGTGGTGTGGCTTTTTTTAAAAATTATTATTATTATTATTGTTATTATTATTATTATTATTACCAGGCAGTGTATATTAAAAGTGTTTAATATTATAATGGAAAATAATAAATATGATGTTTTCATTTGCTATCATATTTTGCAGTCTTGCCACATCCATACAAATGATGTTGCCATACAAGCAATTTTACAACAATATTTATGAACGTATTTAAAAACAGTTTTTTAATCTCAAGCAAAACAACAACAACAACAAAAAAATCTGGTTTTGTTTTTGGAGGAAATGAAAAAAGAAATTGTAGCAGCTTTGCCATCAATCATCTTTACAAGGCCTTATTGATAGACATAATCTTCAATAGGTAAGCATTTAAAAGTATACATCACTGCCATTACTGTCAAAATAATTATGCATTCAGACTGTGGTAAGCAAGAAATTGTATGTAACCTTTACAATTTTTGGTTGAATATCCAAATCTCCAGAGGGTCATTAGAGGCTGTTATTGCTTCTCACATTAAATATAGGCAAATTCTGCAGCTGAGTGGGCTTATTAGCTTGCTTTTTACAGTCTAATGATCATTCCAATGTCCTAATACAGTTACTGTTGAAATGCAGCACTGGACAGTATCATAGCACCTGGTATTCACACGCTGTACTAGAGGCTACACTATTTAATCTGCATGATAGATCATTTTTTTAAATTACTGATCTATTTCACTCTGAGTGACGTTCTAAGTACTTTCTTTTTTTTATTCCATTACTTGCTCAATATCTTCACTGTGATATGCGAACCTTCGGGTAGTTGCTGGTACTGATGAAGAGCTGGAGGATGTGTCATCTGGTCAGTGGAGAGAGAGAACGAGAGAGAGAGAGAGAGGTGCATGGGGGAAAGTACAAGGTGTACACAAAATGAAAGAGTGTAGACATAAGTTTGCGTTCTATAAATAATGTATGTGCACCTGGAAATCTTTTCACGAACTCTCCTTAAATGCTGCTGGCATTGGAGCTTAAAATGTGCCTTGAATCTCGACTAGAAAACCAACTTTCCTGATAAACAAGGTTCTTATTTTTGAGAGATTCTAAAGCATAATTCTCAACGACTTTGATTCGGTTACGAGTAGGTAGACAATTTTATTTCATCCGCAACAGGCTTTTGCAAATCTCATTCCTGCCATTTGAGAGTACTGTTCTTGCGAATATTTGCATGCGAGGATTATCTATCAGAAGACATAACACACACCTGACAGTGAAAAGGCTTGCTCAGTCTAAATCCACCCAAGGTTATAGTCTATAAAAGAAAAATACACACACCTAACAACACATCTCGAAGAGCTTGGGGAGAAAGATATTCATCATTGAAACAGCACAGACAAAGCTCTGCATGCGTTCTCTCAGCTCATCCAAGGTCACTATCTTATTTTTCCCTGCCGCTGCTAAAAACACAGCTGCCCATGACAGGTTTCCCATAATGCCAGAGCCCAGGACTCGACGATATATGAGCTTAAGAGATCAAATTGGCTGATTCCCACAAAGATAAGCAGACAACTCATTAGTTATGCAGGTTCCCTAATTCTGTTACACCAACACGCATTAGCTGAGCTCATCTGCATTTGCCAGTAAGAGCAGAGGGAGTGGCTGTGTCGTGACTAAAAGCTGCGTCAAAGAAAGAAGCATGCATTTACTCCCAACTCCTCTCCTGAAATCAAAATGGGCATTAGTGAAACGCATCCAAACATGCCGCACGAGTGAAACCGTAATCAAGCAAATCATGCTCATCATCATGCTTACTATGCAGAGCAAATACAGTATAGACCTCTGACAAAAGATGCTGTTTATGAAAAAAGGGTTCATGAGCAGCTTATTTGTCACGTATGAGTCACGTAATTTCTTTTCTTCATATCATTTATCCATGGAAACCATCCCACTACATATCAGTAATATCATTCTAGCATCGTTACCAAGCTACCCAAAGGGATTGAGCTAAAAAAGGATTGCACTTCACTCCACTTCACAACACTCCTTTCCCCATGACGCTGCCATCTCTCTCCCTCTGGAGCTTGTTTGGCCTGACATTTGCTCAGGGAGCATGCGTGCGCTATCATCAGCCATCTTCATCCCACATGGCAACAGTAGTTCATCCGCCCTTCATGCTTTCTTCTCAACTCTCTTCTTTGCCGATCGATGTCTGACCCGCGGGCGATTCCACAGAGTGACACTAGGTGTGATGGAGAAGAGGGCAGACCTTTCTGTGCAAAATCAATTATTTATCCAGCAGAGTCAAACGATCAATACGGCACAAAATCTTCTAATTTTGTTTATCGTGCTTTGAGGGTTTTAAAGTTTTAAAACCAGAATGCACCTTCCAAAACAGCCATAGACCTTGTGCTCGCTCTTAAGTGCATGAATTACTGATGCAACACAACAGGTCAAGAAACAAATGAGCAGGAAAAATCTAAATCGCTTGTTGACAAATATCATGCGAGTGCGAGTTTATTACGAAAAACCATATGAATGAGTTAACAGTATATATATATATATATATATATATATATATATATATATATATATATTTTTTTTTTTTTTTTTTTTTTTACATTTTGTTTGCATTTTGTTTGAACTGCTTTCATATGAAATGTTGGTTAATGCTTTACTATATTCCAAAAAATTTATACCTTCAGATAGGGGCCATTTGCAATTACCCCTTGCTTTGCCTTGTATCTATCCCTAAAGAGAATGATACAGCAGTTATTCTGTCTGTCCAGATCTCAGACAGAATGCTCATCATAATATACAATTTTAACTTTGCATGAGTATGGGATCATTAACTACGTTGCTTTAAATTTTAATTTCAAATTCAAATTTTATTTGTCACTTACACAGTCATACACAGTATGATATGCAGTGAAATGTTCTGATGACCTCAATAAGAATATAAAGTATGAAGTAAGAAAAAAAAAAGTTGTTGTTTTTCACAACAACAACAAAAAGTAGAAATATAGAAAAAAAAATAGAAAAACATTAAGCTGTAAAGATTTTACATTATGTACAGATAATAAAATAAAAATGCAATAAAATAAAATGGAATTGCAATGGAAGAGGATAGCAGTAGACTATGACAATGCACAGAGTGTGCAGGATAATGTGCAAAGTCAAGTTCACAGTTCAAGGTTCCATGCAAAATGTGAATTAATATGTGTGTGAAATGTGTAAATTAAGTACTGTATAAATGTTCATCTTCATTCATTTATTTATTCATTAATCCGTATTCTACTGTGTATCGCTTATGCTGTATACATAAGAGCACACACACACACACACACACACA
This sequence comes from Clarias macrocephalus, assembly GCA_011419295.1. NCBI lineage: Eukaryota > Metazoa > Chordata > Actinopteri > Siluriformes > Clariidae > Clarias > Clarias macrocephalus. The sequence goes on along the minus strand of JAAGKR010006970.1, from coordinate 22,537 downwards.
CACACACACACACACACACACACACACATATACACACACACACACACACACACACACACACACACACACACACACACACACACACACACACACACACACACACACATTTAGATATAGACAGACAGACAGACAGACAAAAAACACAGGACACAAGCCCACCTTGGGAAGGCTGCTATAAATCCAAGATCTTTTTTTTCCTGCCATGCACACACACACCAATTAACATAATCTGCATATCTTTGGACGAAAACCTACCAAGCAAGCAAGAACATGCAAACTCCACAGTGCTAACCGCCATGCTGTTGCATACACTGTGTAGGAATATTTCTTCTATCCATTTATTTTTTTGCTAAATTAAAAAAAAAAAACACACACACTTGGGATGTTCCTGGCCTGCAGTGGTCAGGAACATCAGGGAGTGATCCAAGGAAGGAAAACTGGTGAACCAGCAATGACAGGGTCATGGGTAACCAAGGCCCACTGATGCATGTAGGTGGGAAAGCTGGCCCATGTAGTCCGATCCAATACAAGAGCTACTATAGCTCAAATTGCTGAATAGGTTATTGCTGGTTCCCATAGAAATGTGTCAGAACATAGTGTATCATCGTTTTTCATGGGACCTACTCATCGACTAATTTTGCATTTAATGTTGGTCATCTAAAAAAAAAAAAAAAAAATATATATATATATATATATATATATATATACTGTATATATACAATTATATATAGTACATTAGTATATGAATAAGAAGGTATTTACTGTTAGAGTCTTTAATAAAAAACCTTAAAGAGCCTTTACGAGATAGTGATTAATATGTTTCATCTGGCAACTATTTATTTACTTATTTATTTATTTCACTGCAGTGAGAAGCAAGCAACCTTTTAAGTAGATGTAATGCGTGGTCATGTAAAAGATATTACTGTGTTTCAGAAGTGTCAAATTATTGACTTGCATCAAGCAAAGAAAACAACTAAGGATGTTGCTGAAATGATTGGAATTGGGTTTTGAACTGTCTAACAGTTGCTTCATTAAAAAATGAACAGTATAAATCACAGCTGTGTTTAGTATTGAAAGTAAGAGCATTTTCACTTTGAACACTTTGAAGAAGTGAATACGGTATTCTAGACTAAAATCCATCAGATCAGATGAGCATACACCTCTGACCAGGCTGAATGACTGAAAACCCACGAGACAAATGGTTTATAGTTCTGTAAATGAAACATCGGTGGGCTGTACATCATGTCTGCTGTTTATTAAAATGGCTGTCTTGCAGGAGAATCAAGCTTAGTTGTCAGAAAACCACATTGTAGCTTGGAAATATTCTCCCAAATCTGGTTTATAAAAACTGAACTTATAGGCATCTATCAAAACCATACGACAGCTTAATCAATAGTCAAATCAGGCCATAGACCATAATGTAATATCCTCAGGGTTTAATAAACATCCTCACAGCATGCTGAAGTACACTTGCGACTAAACTGGGGATGAACATACATCACAGTGCCTTGCATTTGTGTATATATGTAAATGTATGGGTGGCTCTGAAAGCCAGCTCGTGTGTCCTCCTCTGTGTTATCCACTTTCCATGATCAAGCTGTTGATTGTGTGGGTGCTGTAAGATTGATGGAAGCACACCAACACTGTTTTATCTACCTCACTGGCAGTTTATTGCAGCGTTAGACACAATATCCCTTAATCTGCTCTACATGCCTACAATTATCAGTGCTGAGGCAATTTACATTCGTGACTTTACGGACCTACTCATTCAAATCCATTGATTTTCTTGACTTTGTTGGTGTAGGGGGACATGGGTTAAAAATAGGTTTCTTTTGTTTGCCATCGGAAAGACAAAGAAAGAGGAATAAGTCCGAATGAAGTCAGATAAACATTCCAGTGAGCTACTTATACAGTAAATGCTGAATTCTGAGGAAATGTGCAACTCAGGTTTCATGCACAATATGTTTTCCCGTTCATGCTGATTATTTAAATACTTTTGCAATGCCTAAATCTCTCAAACTGACTGCATCTGGAGTTCTCCTTAATCAATGCCAGAAAGCCACAAATTCTCTATAATTCTGTATATTTGTAATTGGTCCTATTTTGCTGTGTAGGACAACCTATCCATTTTGTTATTTTCATACATTGTTACTTTTGGCAGTTCCAGTGCTGGTAAGGCAGCATTATATACTGTATTTCTCTTTATGAGTTGCCAGTATACAAAATTAATTGTCGTGTTTGCTACATAATGCAAGCACTGCTCATTCCACAAACCTGAAAATCCAAGCTCGGCTAATTTTATACCTTTCAGTCAACATCTGGAATAAGGTCAAAATGGCTGTACAAGTGTTTGACCTTGAACACACAGGCGATGCATGTGCAGTCGGCTTGAATTAACACTGATACATTTTTCAAAGACTTGGTCTCCTGGTAGATGCTGGTTGGGGTCTTTGGGCTATAAAGGTACAGTCAGTCCTAGCCCAAATGCCAACTTAGCAAATTTTCATGGAAGAATGATGTAAACATAGAAATCAGATATGGGTCTTACAATAAGTATATATACAATACACCTGGAAGGCTGTGCCTAACCAGTATCTGTGCCTAACTGGAGATATAATTAGAAAAGGCACACACTTGTCTATATAAAGCGTCTTGTGTACAGTATATACTGTACTATATACAGTAGGGTGCTTCAAAAGGCTCGTGATGAAAGATGATTTAAGAGTAAATGCTTTAATTGACAGCTTCTGATAATCAGCATTCGTGTATACTTAGACTACAGGAAAGCTGAACATGTATTAATGTCTCAGGACTGATGATGTTGCACACAAAGATGATTTCCTCCTTTCGTGTGATGACAGTCCACTGGAAAATTTGGTGTTTGGTATTTTGGTCGGTCCACGTACTATCCGGCACATCGGGTGTCAGATACTCCCCACTCTGGAGATATAACCATAATTTCTTTGGTAATTACTTAAGGGGCTGGGCTGCCAGTCATTTGCATACTACGGCCAATTTGGGAAAACCAAATAGCTTAGCCTACATGTCCTTGGGGTGTGGCAAGTACCCAGAGAAAAACCCACCAAGCACGGGGAGAACATGCAAACGCCATGCACACAGACCTGAGGCTGGAACCGAACCCTGACGGTGAAAGGTGACAGTACTACTCACTAAGCCACCGTGCCACCATTAACTGGAAAATACAACTACTGGTTTCAGATGACCCCAAAGGAAAAAAGTCAAGTGGTGTTAGGTCTGATTCTGATCTTCTGTTATTAGTTCTACAGCTACCTTGCATTCATTTTATTCAAATAAAATGAATAGTTGTAAATTTCACATAAGGAAATATGCCTACGGAACCAGATTACAGGGTGTCCCAAAAGTCTCCATACATACTGTATACTGCAGTAACATGGTCACTTTTTTTGATTAATAATTCATACACTTTCTAAGAAACATGGCTGTCGTGGATTGTGATGTTTTTGTGTACGCATGTACAGGCTCTAATAAAGAACATTTTTCTTTTCAACTTCAAGGAAAAGCAATTGGTGAATAATGGCAATGTTTCTCAGTGAGCTATAGGTAAGGAATAAAGCTGCTTGAAACCATGATAGTGGGTCCTCAGGATCAAAGCTGCACTGGTTCTAAGAAAGGACAAAAGGTCCAACTTTATCCAGGCCTTCATCTGGAGACTGAGGGCACAGAATGTACTGCCTGCTCCTTGACTTCCTGGTTTCTGGTGTTATGTTGAAAGTTATATTAAAGAATTTATATTCAGGTGTAAGAATTTATTCCACTGAACAGAAATAATGTCTTCCTGCAGTTTGCTAGTAATCCTAGAAGATTGCCTTAAACAAACTAGCTCGTTTTGTTTTGTTTTGCTTTTTTTTTAGCATAATTTCTTAGCAAGGCAGGTCAGATTTGTTCACAATACAAAGTTACATTTCAATTTGTGATCTACATAGAGATTAGCCAAGGAATTAGTAATCTGTGTGAAAATGTACTTTACTGGTTTAAAATAGCTGAAAAAACAACTATTTAAAGGCTACGTCGGCTAGCTATCTAGGTTAGCTAGTTTTCTTTAGGATTAGGTTATTACGAGCATATGAGGAAACTCTGGGGTTGTCTGAGATTTTTATTTTAATGAATTTTATATTTATTGATTTATTTATTTATTTATGAAGTCAGTGGGAAAGAAACTCCAGGATGCCAAAGATGATTGTTAGCATATGGTGAAACAGGGTGCGTGAGGGTGCCTTTTAAAAAAATTGAAGCATAAGAAACATGACAGCTCTGAATGTTATTGTTCTAAACAGAATCAGCAGTGGCTATAAAAACAACATATGCTAACACACTAAGGAGGTTTTTAGCTTCGGGCCCATACGCGCAGTGAGATTTTTGAAAATTAAAGATCCAGTTTAGAAAAGCAGACGAGCGAGACACTGATTATTTGATTTAAGATAAATATGAGTTTTGGTCAAATACACGTTCTATAGTTTTCATTTTTCAATTTCAAGATTGAGGATCTATACAGGCTACACATACAGTATCTAACTGCTATACACCCTGGCTGGCCAAACAGAAAGTCACACACTCCTGTGACCACCTTTTGCTTTGATTGTGGCCGTGGCATTGTTTCAATAAGCTTATACAATGGCACAACACTTATTTCACATTCATTTCTCTCCAAGATCTTGTATTGTTGATGGGAGAGTCGAACCACTGTGTATATGTTTTCTTTAGCAATCCGAAAGATTCTTAGTGAGGTTAATGTAACTCTGGCCATTAATTAAAAATGATGTCTCATGCTCCCTGAAGTACTCTTTCACAATTCGAGCCTGATGCATCCTACCATTGTCATCTTGATGGAAAAACCTGGTCATTCAGTATATTCAGGTTATTAGCTGACTTTTTGGCACGACGTTGTTGAACCTACATAGACCTGATCAACAGAAGATCATAACATTGCCTACACAGACTTGTATGGTAGGCAATAGGCATTAAGGGTGCATCACTTCATCCACCTTTCTTCTTCCCCTGGTGTGCCCATCACAACAGGCTAAATCTGGACACATCAGACAATATGACCTTTTTCCAATGCTCCACGGTCCATTCAAAGCCTTTTTCCAATAAGTGTTTTTCTTAAAGCTACACAGCAATTTAGTTCCAGTCCATTGAGTTCTTTTCATATTGTGTCTGTGGAAATGTTCCTACTTACTCTATTAAACATAGCTGTGACTTCCACTGTTGTTGTTTTTTATTATTTGAGGTCACATCATGATCGCATCACGATCATTCTAAAATGTTTTTCCAACCACGTTTCTTTCATGAAGAGGATAGGGGATACCTGAAGAGAAACAGTTACCGGGGTGAGAAGTCACTCGCTATATGTAACATGATATAGTTCTAGGATCTAGAAGAGCTTTATGATTGTACACCTTCTACAGAATTTCATATCTCCATGGTGATGATGCTTAACGAATGAACACGAAGATAAAAGGAATGAACATGGTGCATAAGCTTAAACCTATTAACCAGATTTGCCTTGGTTATAAAGGCTAAGAAAACTGGCGCTCTTAATTATCCAGAGTTTAACATTCTCACACTTATGTCAATGAGGCTAAAAGGCTTGATTAAATATATGAGCTCCAGACAAAACAGGTTAATGATGTTAGTTTTAAACTTTCAAGGCTGTGTCCTCACTGGAATATACATAAAATGTATTATCTTTGCTTAGATTTTGGGTAATGTTTGGAAGTCATCCATTCTCATATGGTAAATCTGGACAGAGTGGCAATTGATCACAGGGCACACACACACTAAAGGCAATTTGGGAACGGCAATTAACCTAATCTGCATGTCTTTGTACTGTCGGAGGAAACCCTACCCAAGCACAGGGAGAACATGCAAACTACACATGCAGACCAGAGCTAGGAATCGAACCGGACACTGAAGGTGCAAGGCCACAGTGCTAACTTATACAGTACAAACTCTAATTTTGTTTTTATACCACTATTAAATAGAGACTTTTTCACAATGCAGCTTTACAGGAAAGGATATGTACAGAGGCAGACAAGCATGCGAAAGATGACAGCAGCTGAAAAAACATCTCCCCGAAACAAAATGTAGAAATAACCTTGAGGGATGCCATGAATCATGCAAAGCTGCTTCAGTCAATTCATGATCAAGATGCAGTAGTTGAGGAAATAGCTGTCCTTATGTTGTCTTTGGACATTGGTCATGCCTCATTATAGTCTCCAGTGAAATCTTAGATGATGATGATTATGATGATGATGTTGATTATAAGCTAATTAATGAATCAATAACAGCGTTTCCTTATTACCTTGATTATGTTGAAGCATAAACATCACTGATTTATGTTAGTGGTTTTTGGTGGTGATACCTGAATCACAACAGTGCATTTACATGGGCCTCATGATTTCACTAATAATCATAATAATAGCCTGATTGGAATGAAAATGCATCATGGAAACACCTCAGATGGAGCCGTCTCCAATCGGGCTCGAATGAGAGGGTCATTGTAGGCCTTTTTTGAAGAGGTAAATATTAGCAATTTTATCACGTAGCAACGTACATCTGAGTACTAAAATGTAGCCTAGTCAGGTCACCTCATGGTTGTTGGAATAAATCTAATATGTCATGTGCCTGGTTTATTTCCCTTATGGAGGATAAACAGCATGGAAGGTGTAGTGTGCTTCTCCTTTCTTCAATTCCATGTAGCAACAATGAAAGAAACCAGGTGATTTAATAGCTTCTTACACTAGGTTGTTCATCAGAGGTGACAGTGAGTCATTTCAGTAGCAGACACTGCCATAGAGCTGCCCAGTAAACCATCAAACACAAGCTCTAACAAAAAGCACCTACAGGCAAAGTATTATGTATATCACAAGTTATATGGGCATTACACTTGAAATACTGAACAGAACAGATAAACATAAAGGTATAGTGTAGCTGTAAGTGTGAGTGCATTGCTATATGAAGTTATGCAAAACTCAAAGAATTAAAGATGAAGAGATCATGAAATGTCAGGTTTATCGGGGGTTACTAGTGCACTGGGAGGCAAAGTTCCAGAGAGGTTTGAACATCACCTGGTCTTTCCACAGTGCTCACTGTAGTGTCAGATTCCCATCACTGACTGACAGGAGCAGAGCAGAATGAGGTCTTCTGCCTATTGTAGCCTAGCGGTCTAAAATCTGTAGTATGCAGTGTGTGTTCTCAAATGTTTTTGGAGTTATAGAGATGCAGAAATGTAGCTGGATGTAGTGATGCATGCAGAATACAACCAAGCACTGGACATTTTGAAAAGCAAAAAACTATCCTGACCTTTCTAAGGGTTTTGAAGCGTTTGACAAACCACAGAACGTCCATCCATCACTCATTGTGATGCATTTCATTCCTAAATTACTTTTCTTGTTTTTCCACACACACTCATTTCAGAGAAAAAAAACAAATTAAGGCTGAGTATCAACTGCCGACATGATGGATGTTTGGAAAAACAGATGAACAGATCAGCCTGAGAGCCAGCAAACCAGTTTGGAACTATTTGTTCACCTTTACACAAATAAGGCTGAGAAATGATACGTCTGATAATTACGTCTAGGTATTATAAAATTAAAAAAAAAAAAAAAACACCCTTCATTGAATTATGTTATATTGGATACGTTGAGGTAGACAGGCTCCTCCTCTGCACCTGCTGCCTGTGTACACCAAAAGAGACGCAAATAAAGACAGACTGCATGTCAACATTCACGTCAAGGCTAATCCACGTGATGAACACAAAATGAGAGAATAATTCCCGATTGCCCCCACCCCTCCCTCTCCCACTCACATGCACTTGTGCACAAGCTAAAGTCGCACGCACGCACACGCACATGCTTGTGCATTTATCCTCCCACACAGTACACAGTCGGCACAGATGCAGCATGCCCCAGGCTGAGCATGATGATTCACCGTATCCTTTTTTTATCACTTAATCACATGATCAAGCCTCTAGAGCCCTGTCCATCTACATTAACATGGAGGAGGTACTCAAGGGTAGTGACTAAAAAATGAGCAAAGGTTTCACCTTTTTTTAAATTAATTTTTTATTTTTTTATTTTATACCTAATACAGCATTAAATAAATGAAAATAATGGCATCAAAACATTAGATATGAAAAAAGACTCCTTATTTCTGAGAAGCACTACTACCTTGAAATCCTGAAATGACACTGCAGTTATGTAAACGTACTGCTGGCAATTTTCATGGACACAACAATCCAGCCAAGAGCCATTTTATATGGAGAGTAAATGGAAGCATTTCTACAGTAGCTCTAATCAGACACAGAGCTGTGCAGAAATAAGAATTTAAACAGTACTATTTTATTTAATAATAATAATAATAATAATAATAATAATAATAATAATAATAATAAAATGCACAGGTGTAATGATCGGTTATAAAAGGGATGTCAATATTTATAGTGTTATAGTATTTATTCCCAGAACATTCTGGAATCTTTACACTTTACATCTCTGAGAATATTACTCAGATGCATGCTGCACCTGTTGAGATCAAACATCTTTCCTAAAAAGAAAATCAAAGCATAAATGCATGTGACGGTTATTGAATTGCAGCTGTATCAAATGCAAGACTCAAAAAGTGTTGATTGCAGACCCATGTTATTCAAATGTAACTGAAACGCATACGCAGTTTTCATTAATGGAAAATTCAAAAAGGATGCTTCAAAGACTCCAGTAGAGATTAGTCCAGGAAAGCAGGCGAGCTAGCTCAGTCAATCTCGTAGAAAGCTCTCTACAATTATCCATGAAGGAAAAATCAATAGTGGCAAAAGGAAAAGACAGTCGTTTATGTTTCTTTGGACAGACAGATGACTGGCTTTCCTCTAATGATCACCAATAATAGGATACAACATAATGTTTCTTATTGTGCAGGGATGGTTACCTTCCTTGGACAACATTTTTCTTTGCATTAATGAGTCCTTCTTTTTATTGTAATTTCACATTTAGCTATGCTGCAGTTCAATTACAGCATAGTAAGCAGGTCCAAGAGATTGTTTTTCTAATAACCTACCAGCCAATGAGAGACAAGCATCCCATTGACCAGGATTGATCTCAGTGTGAACTCTCCACTACACCACCCCACCCCTCTTCACGTTTCCTTCAACCCAATCAAGGAGAATTTGTTGGCAACAACATTTAAGCAAATGTAAGTAACCTGCATACAACATTATAAAGATTATTTTATTGAAACAGCCTGCAGGTATTCAAAGCCGTCAAGCAAGCACTACTGTATCATTCATCAAATCATCAAACATAAAATTTATCACTCTCAGTATATGTCTCAACATATGATATATCAAAGTCAATTTTAATCTACTAAGCACCATTAGAGCATTCTTACAAACAATATTGCTTATTTTATGCAAACAGCCAAAAGGCATCTGAAGCCATCTTGTCCTGCAAAGCTTTTCATCCACTTCAGCCCTCTCAAAGGTCATTCACGAGCAGAGATCAGAGAATGCAAAAAACCCAACCTTGCATACTAAACATAGTATAAGAAGTACTAACCATTCGTTCTGTGGCTCGTCTATCACCAGGAGCACCTTGAACTTCTTGGAAGACTGAGCAGAGCTTTGCTCGACCAATCCCGCTGAGGCTGCCGTCTGCTTCACCACATTGGTGATGGAGCTAAAGAAGCCCGTGCTGGATGGAGCAGCCTGGGTCCGGCGTTCAGGGGCTGGAGAGACAGTCGGAGCACTGGGAGGTGGAGCAGTGGCTGTAGCTGGACCAGGAGAAGAGGATGGAGCCTGCTGAGAGGATGCACTGGGTGGAGGAGGTGGAGGAGGGTCAGGCCTTTGCAGATCGGTCATGTAGCCATTGGGCAGGTTGGCAATGAAGCTGCTGTCAGAAAGGCGACGGCGCAGGAAGTTCATAGCTGCGTCTGATGAAGGTTAAACCTTGGTGCAGATTGATGAAGAGCTGCTCAGGTGTTTATGGATATGGAGCTCCTGAAACACTAGACCATACAACTTCCTGCTAGCAAGGGTTTACTGAAATGGATGTCGTATTGATGACTAAATGCTGCTTCCTCTTCCTCGAGCTCTCTGCCTGCCTGAGCTCTGACAGCCTGAGCGAGAGATGCTCGTGTTTTGCCTCAGCCTCTTCTCTTTCTCACGTCCCCTCCCTCTCCCTTTTCACACACACATACACACTCTCCCCCTCCCCTTCTTACTCTGCTGCGTCATGGCCTACGTAGTTGTGTCGTACTGCAGTTTGCAATAGGGGTTTCCAATGAATATAGATAAGCGGGGGCGCTACCCTCCTCTACTCATTAACGATGGCATTCCCTTCTCCTGTCCCCCAACCCCCTTTACTCTTTTTTCTTTCTCCTCAGTGTGACCCCCAGGGACTTGAGGATGGATTAATACTAAATTTATGGGGAGGAGCCTCTCTTGCTTCCTTCTGTCCTCCTGGGCATCGTAACTCTGGGAAACACAAATAGTGTGTCATCTTCAGCCCACTCACAGATTAACCCCTTAAACCCCCAGGGCTGTGGACAGGTCTCGAATTATAGTCTTCATGAATGCCATTTATATTCACTACAATTACAGAAGAATTACTCATGAATCACTAAATAAGTAGTAAGATATTTGTAACAGACAGGATACATGCATGTTTTAACCAAATATAGCATCCAAAAATGGGATATCAGTTTAGCATCATGTAAAATAAAAAATTATGCCATATTTCCTGAAAAGACATTATGCATCATTTATTAAACTGAACATTAATTGTGCTAATTGTTATATTATTAATATATTTAGATATTTTGTATCAATTTAGATGAAAGGAGAAGTACTATGGTGAATGCCCAAAGATCGACTTGAAATATAAATAATAAATAATATACCTAACTATTATTTATGTTGAATTACATAAAACTTATGCTGCCATGTTTAAATTGCTTGTTTATTTCAATTGCAATTTTACATGTATTACTTAAATGAAAGCAATACCCAAGAAACACTTGAATTAAGCTACATAAGACTAGCTACTCAATTAGCACAAAGAATATAGCATTCTTAAAATAAAAATAAAAATAAAAAAAGATAGAGATAGTGAGAGTGAAGCTCATGCTGTAGTATATTGTAGTGCTGGTGCTAAATTGCAGAATTTACCTCTATTATGGGGGCACAGAATTTAGTTCTTTTCATCATTTCATGATTTTCATGTCTATGGGCTCTGCTTTCACTAAATGTAAATTAGCTATGAGTGTGGTTTAGTAATTTATGGTAATTATGATGATTGGAGCAGGAAGAACATTGAAAAAATTCTAAACTCAAAAATTTTAATGGAAATGGTGTCAAACTAAATTGGTAGTCTTCCAAACAACATGCAAGGAGAGCCTCCTGAGATGTAGAAAAGCTTTTAGTGAGCAACATAAATGTGTCTAACCACTATAATAGAAGATAAATAAAAAAAATGTATTAACTTTAAATAAGATAACCACAGAAATATGCAGATCATTAATACATATTAGTGAAGTGATAACACTATAGCAACATCAGATCAGGCATAGGAATGTTTTCCTTCCCTTCAAAAGGGAATTTCACAATTTTCTTTCATCAAAATCATCAACTTGAGTACTAGATTCCTCAAGATTCTCTTTTACAAATAATTAATTCGTTCCTTAGAACTGGCTGAATTTTTTAAACTAGTATTTATCAACCTACTGACTTGAAAAAAAAAACTGATCTGACTCAACCCTTTTCAGCTGTCCAACTGGTCAGTCTCCAAGATCCTAAATCATGTTTTGTACCTACTGTACACTGGAATAGTATTCATGAATGTTGAATCGATCAGCAGAGGTGGGTAGAGTAGGCAAAAAAATTTACTCAAGTACGAGTCTCTGCTATTTCTATGCTTTTATTCACTGTCTACAACGGCTATGGATTTTTTCCGCCGCCATGCTGCCAAGTTTGTGTGTGGTCATGTGACTACATGTGGTTATGGTTACTACGTCTGATTGGTGAAACAGTAATGTGGTAGATAATAAATAATAAATGGTACGAAAAGTAACAAGTCGAGTGTAGCCGAATGTAGCAGAGTAATAGCAGCGTTTCTTCTTCACAAATCTACTCAGGTAAAAGTAAAACGTATGGAGCATTAAAACTACTCATAGAAGTAAAATTTTGATTTTTTCATAGCACAAAGGCTATAAAGTATAGGAAGAGATAAAGATGTTGAGAGATACTGACTATAAGCACACTAAGGTAAAGTTTGGTGTTCTACAAGGTTCTGTTTTGGGCCCACTACATTTTTTCACTTGATATGCTACCACAGGGTAAAATAATTCATAACCATAGCATTAGTTTCCACTGTTATGTTGATTACACACAGTTATACACTTCATTAATGCAAGATGTGAGACACCAGCTTAATAAATTTGTAGTACTGGTAATTGAAGTACTGGTACTAGAAACAGCAATCCTGGCCCTTTTTTTTCTCTCTCTGGAACTACCTAATATAGGATTTGCCAGAGGTTACTCTGGATGGCACCACACAGAAACCATAAAGATGGGTGTGGATGTTCTTCCTTCAACTGCTAGCAATTTTGCACTTGAGTCTCCATCATTAATTAGTTGAAAACTTCAACAAAATAAACTTCAATTTAAAACTGAAATGAATTTGGAAACACAAACTTGGACAATGTCAAAGTCACTCAAATTCTTATGCTTATCCATCATTTCATTTCTGAAACAGTGTTATGGCTGATCAGTGTATTTACAATAACATTATCCAGTTTCACCCGCAGGAGGATGATTTCCCTTTCATGGTTTCTTCATCATATTATCTTATTGAGGTTTTTTTTTTTCCTATCCACCATCAGCTCTGCCTTTCTCATTATGCATAATTGTTTACATTTAAACTAGAATGTATTAATTTTTTTTTTATAAAGTTGCTTTGTCCAATGCTAAAAACACTACACAAATAAACAACATTGAGCTGAACATTGGAATCCTTTTTTGTTGTCGTATATATATTGTGAAGCATTATTTTGGTTTGAGCTATAAAAAAGATTCACACACACAAAAAAGTATATTTATATACTTCCATATATACACAACCAGTCAAAACTTTGAGCACACCTTCTAATTTCATGGACTTTCCGGATTTTAATTTCTTCTTCTTCTACATCATAAAAACATTGCTGAACGCATCCAAAATATTGATTAGTAAATATGCACATATGCACGCTACATATGCACTGTAAAGCTTTCATAAAAACTCTAATCTAAGGTGCTGGTACTGTACTCTAAATGAACTTCTACTTTGCAGCAGAGGTAAGTCTTGATCTTCCTTTCCGGGAATAGTATAATTTATAACATTTATCTAAAAATTCCACCTTCAATCTCTGGGCCACAGCCCTACCCGACTGCATGTGTTCATGAATATTCTGCTTTAGTGGTGCCTGGTATGCGGTATATAAAGTGTTGATTACTTTCACATTTCTTTTTCTACCTACAAACTCTCAAAGACATGCAGACATTGGTACAGTGTTCAGTGGCCTTCTACACCTCCCATTAATCACATAAATGTGACTCCCAATGAAATGTCACTTTTTTTTTTTTTTTTACTTTCTGAAGATTTCTAAAAGGTCATAAGAAAGCTGATAAATTCCACAGTGTGAATTTTGCCTTAAAAGTAGATGATACAATTTCTAAAGATTTAGCGACAGATGTTTTGTGGTGAAAACTAGTTGACAAACTTGTTTAAAAAAAACTGTTGTTTTTTTGCTTTAGAGTTTTATTAATTTTGCCATAGACTGGATTTGATCCAGGTTTGAAAAGCAGGGATGAAAGCAGATGTCTCCATGACAGCCCTTTGAATGAATATCGATCTATCTGTCAGGGTAAACATGTTCATAGCAAAATACATCTTTGTTATTTTTATTTATTTATTAATTTTGCTCTTAATGTTTTCTGAAAAAAAAAATTGTTATCCAATCCTATTATCATGTCAGCTATATGCATAATCAGTGCTGAACAGTTTTTATAATTTGTACAGAATAAGTGTAAAAAGCAAACAACCAAAATGTAATTAAGATCTGGTTACAGAAAGTGGTAGATTTAATTTGTACACAAAATAGCCACATCTCTGTTGTGCATTAAATCTGCATCTGCCATTTTCCCCATAATATTGTGGTGTTTTGTTTAGTAAGCTTCAGTAAGCATTGAAGGAAAGTGTTTCTCTTTTATTATTTCAGACCAAAGAGAGCTTTAAAACTGAATAATTTAGAATTGAATAAAACCAGATCTAATGATATAACATCATTTGACCTTTTTTTTTTTTTTTCTGAACTCAGAATTGGCCCAGAATAATTAATGGTTGCAATGAAGGAGGAAAGAATCTCATCATGGAATAACATCAGTATTGATACATTAAGAAATGTGTAACGTATGTCTGAACTTCGAAATTCTAAAATGAAATCAGAAGGTTTAATCTTTTCACCCATGGCAAGGATTCATTCAGGAAATCACATCAGATTCTATAAATTTGTCAAAACAGACAAATACAATTAGACTTAAATTGCTGTGATGTGTGACTGACTTCACTTTTGATACCAGATTGAAAAACAACAAATCTTTATATATATATATATATATTTTTTTTTACCATAACTTGCAATAAATGACCAGCCCAGTATAAGTCATTTGATTATATCTGTTAAAATTTTGTTTGACATTTTCCTAAGGAAAAAAGACTTCAGGAACTTTATATGATTTATTTTCTCATCATTTTTTTTCTTTCTATTTCACTTTCAAAATATCACACAATACAATATGTACAATAGGTTTTATATCAAGTACTGAAGTCTCTTGGTTTGACTTCAACATTAATAGTATTAGAATAGAGATTCATAATTGTAGTACAATAAATAAAAAAAAACTTTTAACTCATGTGCCAAAGACAGCTGATACTTTTTTTGACCAAGATAAAAAATTGTCCTAAGAAATGCCAGTGTTTGACCATATTTCTTAATATTACTTGTTCATTCACATACAGTACAAGCACTAAAAGCTGTTTAATATTCCTCTGAGACAGCCAGCCTCTCTTCCCATCATTACTCAAAGCTTTAGGGAAAACAACGATAAATAACAACAATTATATAAGAATAATGTTGTTTTTTTTAATATCCTGAATTCAAGCTCATTCATAAATAAAACACATTTGTCCAGTACAGTCAACTTTAAATGAGATGAATAACTATGTTTTAGAAGTTCGGACAGAAACAGAAACAAAACAAAAAAGAATTTATTAATGTTTTTAAAGAAAATGTTATGCTTAATAGTGTTGCCATCCAAAATGAAACTTGTCTAAAATTATTATATCATGGCCATGGGAAAATAATCATTTCTTATTTGCTCACATTTCAATCATACTTACTGTGCAACCATATTGGAATTGAGTTATGTGGGCTTCAACATCAAATTTAAAACATTTTGAGATACAGTAATATGGAAAAATAGAATAAGTTAATGCTAGAAAATAATAGTGAACCACAATACCAATCATGCAGTATATTGATTAAATATCGAAATATCACTATATGCATGTACAAATATTAATGAAATAAATAAACAAACAAATATTTGTTCTAAAGTTAGCAAACACTCAAGAATTTCAATGTACAACTTGCACCTCTTTTTTTGTGCACAAGACATATAAGCATGACTTTGTTAACTTTAGACATGAAATGAACTAAAAAGTTTGTTGTTATTATTTATTTATTTATTTATTTATTTATTTATTGATTTAACCAGAACTCCACATTCGACTCAACTGATTGGACATGCAATGCTTCCTTTACACATGTGTTGGAAAACACCAAAACCAACCACACTGAACATTTGCACATTTACACATTGCACAGGACTGAAGTACACAGAACATATACAGTATGTTGCACATTTCTGGATATGTTTACATACAAAAGGGGACTACTATTGCATAACTGCACTTTAAAGATGGACAATATCACTGCTGTTGATCATTTCATTTCACACTCTATGACCACACTGTTGTGCTGCTGTCTGCACATTACACATACTTATCAATAGTTTGTTGATACAGTTTTTACTTTTTTTTCATTCTTACATTTTTATATACTTTATATATTTTTATTTTATACTTATTCTAACAAAATTGTTAGAGTTAATATTTTACATTTTATATTATATTCTTTCCTACTAGTATTTTGCCACCTTAGTTAATTTTTCTCTATTCAAGGTCACAAAGAGTCAGCATTCAAAGTGAAAATTAAAACATTAGAGAGAGAGAGAGAGAGAGAGAGAGAGAGAGAGAGAGAGAGTGAGAGAGAGCGAGAGAGACAATGCAGTCGGTGTTAGAGAACAATCTTTCTCCTATTGAGTTTTGTTAAAAATTATTCATAAAGTTAATATTACCTCCTTGGAATTAGTGGACTCAAACTTATTGTCTGTTTAGTATTCTGAAGCATTTCCTGGGACAATGGGGGCTCGGAAGATTAAGGCTCTGGGTTGCTGATCAAGAGTTTGGAGTCTGAGCTCAGTCACTGCTGGGTCACCACTCCTTGGGCAATACTCTAAAACCTGTGCCCTATACATCCCCGCCAGAGCATGCAGTGTTGGTCCCAAGCACGGTTAGAAAATGGGAGGGTTGAGACAGGAAGGGCATCTGGTATAAAAACCTGTCCCAGATCTTGTGGTTTAAATGATTGGATGTCGTGACACCTAAGGTAAAAGAGATAATGTCAGAAAAGAAGAGTATTATAAAGCTTTTTCTGGCAAACAAATATTGTGGACTATCGTTCTCTGGATGACGCTTCTTTTCACATAATACGTCAATGTAACCTGAGAACAGGTGACACAGATGGTGATTGAACATAGAGACCTGAAATCAGGGGGGAAAAGGCAGATGGAGTTGCTTTTAAAATCACTTCAGCATCAATGGAAAGATGGTGCACTGAATATTCCACTTCAAAGACCTATTGATGTACCGTCTCCGTCTCTGGTGGGAAGATCTCTGTTGACTTAATTAGAGCGTGCTTAATGCAAGATCACGTGATGAGCTAGGGGCATGCGCTCAGCTCTGATGCTTGTCACAGTTGCAGACATGCTGACATACAAAGTTCGTCCTGGCCTGAATATTTCATGGCAGGGTTAAAAATACCGCAGCATGTTGTGCCTTCACACTCAAACAAGTCTCGTGGGGTTTTGGAAAAATAATCATGTCAGCTTCGATTGGTTTGCGTTTCATTTAATATGTTAAAAATGGAATTTAAAAGATTTCATATCAAACCATCAATATTGTTTAAGAAACATCACAGCAGGACATGCTCCATATGTAATTCAAATTATGGTAATGGCATTCATAATCAATGTTGAGTATCTGGAGGCAAGGAACAAGAGATTCATTGAAATTCATACCATTGTACAGATTCCTCTTAAACAGTGTGTGATCAGGCCACAAACCCAGCAGTAATCATGGAGAAAGAATAAAGAGCAGGACTTTGAGGTCTAACAAATTATCCGAATGCAATGAATAATAAAACAAAGTGGGTCAATAATGTTCCATGTTTCCAGCTTAAGCTGTATAGCATCAATAGCTTAATTAAGCCTTCTTCCGCTGCTGTCGGACATCTCGTTGTACTGCCAAGAATTAACTTAACCTGGCACACATCACTTTTCCATTTATCTTCACTCCATTAACAAACACAACTTTGGGCATTAAAATATAGACAACTATAATCTTGCTTTCAAGGTCGTCTCATCCTAGACTCTGACAACGTACCACTTATGGTAATAGGTGTAAGTTTTTAAGAACTTGAGTCCATTAATGGGGCAAACCATTAAATACCTTTAGGTGTAGGAATTTCTAAATAGACTGAATAAAAATAATAACAAGCAATTGTATTCAATTAAATCTTCTTTTTGTGGACATAACCAAAATGTAGCTTTACAAAAGGTACATGAAACAACATGAGGAAGAAAAGTTGGAAGGTAACAGATTTGGATTAGTGGTTAGCACTTTCGCTTTACACCCTCTAGGGTCCGGGTTCGATTCCCGTCTCTGTGTGCATGGAGTTTGCTTGTTCTCCCACTGCTTGGTGGGTTCCTCATGCAGACATGCAGATTAGTCTAATTGGCGTTCCCAAAGTGCCTGTTTTGTGGGTGTGCATGTGTGTGTGCCTGCGATGGATTGGCACCCTGTCCAGGGTGTATCCCATCTCATGTCCTAAGTCTCCTGGGATAGGCTCCAGTCCCCTGTAACCCTGTGTAAGGGATAAAGCGGTATAGACAATGAGTGAATAAGTGAGATGTAGGTAAGTAAAGACAAAGAGGATTATGTGTTTTGAAATGATGTTAAATATGAGCAGATTATGAATGTTTCAGTGAAAATGATGAGCATTAAACAGGTATTATGACAGGGTATAAATCCGCAGTACTGTTTGTGGCCGATATTATTCAGTGGAATGTACAACACGTGTGTTGGCGATGAATTCTGTACTGAAATATACTTATTTAGTCATAGACTGTTAAAATAACATTATATGTTCAATTAAAGTTAACATATAATCACACAAACATGAAAAAAAAAAGCATTCTATATTTACAGCAAGATTGTACACTAACCGCAAGATCCCACTAGTAGCATCATGGATTTATGGGCGTTCCGCCAAACTAGAGTAAGATGCGGAAACATTTGTGTGCGCATGCGCAAGTGAGCGTATATAGGACGGATTCACCGGTAGGATGAATTTATAGAAAACCTAAAAAAGCTGAAGTTTTTCCTCCCCCCACTATACCGCCTGACCTGATTGGTCAAACGGAGTCATGTGATTATTGTTGCTGCGTCTGATTGGTGAAACTGTCGGTAGAAAATGATTAGTAAAGTGACTAGTCGAGTGTAGCCGAATGTAGTGGAGTAAGAGTACCGTTTCTTCTTTCCAAGTAATTCTTCCAAAAACGACCTAATATCAATGTTGTCCCAACATCTCTAACATTGCTAAATTAACATCACTACAACGTTTTGACCAAAAGTTCCTTTTAGGCTATTTATTCACTTTAACTGTGCAGCAGATGTTCAAATGATGTTTTGTTAGCATTACCAATGTAGCTCCTATTCAGTTTCTCGGAATTGCTATTATTTTGCTTTCCTGATTCAGCTGTGTAATGATATTTTTACACTTTTTTTTCTTTCTCACCCTGCTGTACAGGCTATTATGTAAATACTTCAAAATGTTCTGCTGCCATAGTGACATAATGGTAACACATCCCAAGCCGCTAATGGCTGTTGGCTACAGACCAGCAGCATTTTCATGCTGGAAATGAACTCTTTTGCTAGTTGAACACAAGCTATTTAATGGTACAAAATTTTCAAGTTTAGGTTTCAGCCCCTGGCATACTGTCAATGGAAAAGAGCTATCTGTGGTTTTATAGTGTTGTGAGATTGTGTGATTTATATTTTATTCCTTCAATTGACCAGAGGGATGCTAAATAAATAGAATCAGCCATTGATATACAATATAGGAAAACAGAATAAAATAATCCACAGTATACAACACATTTGTTCAGTTAAAAAAAAAAAAAGACAAAACTGAATGGAAAATTAAAATAAATTCGAGCTGAACAGCTTAGCTGTGGTTTTAGATTAGAACTCTGCTTTATGTTGATGATAGAGATGTATTGAAAAATAAAAAAGTCTCATGAACTCTGGACATTCTGTACACATGACAACTGAGGGAATAGCTAATCTTAGCTAATTTTAAGATAAATGTAAACAAAAGTCATTTTAATAACTAGAGTAGGGGAGAAATAATTATAAAAATGTTACTGCAAAACTTCTTTGTTTAATTGTGGGAAGAAACTCTGCTCATGATGGTCTGCTGAAGAAAACTTGTAGTTCTATGGATATCCATCCCATCCATTTAGGACTTTCTGTAGTCCAACTAGGGATCATGGAGGCCAATGGTGACCATTTTATTTATTCCCATTTTACAACTATGGGAGCTTCATGCACACAGAACCCAGAGGCAGGAATCAAACCTGGAACCTGCAGATGCAAGGCGACAGTGTTAACCACTATAACCCAATGATTGTGTTAAAATTGTTATGATGCCATGTGTTTCCTTACCCTTTAGCTATTTTTACATGGACAATATTTCTCGTCAATCTGATTGAATCTATCTAATTAAAGATTCCAACATAATTAATTACATGCTCAAAGCATTTAATCAGAATATAATGTTTTTTTTTTTTTTTTTTGCAAAGTGGTTCTGGCTTCTGAAAAATGGTTTAATCTGATAGACATAAAAAGGAAGAAGAAGATAAAGGAAAATGTTTTATAGCTTTGTGGCAAGATTAGGCTTCCTATCTTTTCTGACAAATCCCACCTTCTGTGTCACGATTGGTTACAAGACTTCAGTCTCATCTGTGATTGGTTAGATGTGTCTTTACTTGTGAAATGTGGACCAATCTGACCTCAGACCATTAACCAGTGGATAAAAGTCTGAAGCATGTAGGGAGAGAGTTGTTATAATACAGAGTAATGATCAGGAATGGATTATTTTCATACATGACTTGTTTGTCGTTTTTACTATCAAGAATTGATTTTTAATCAATAATAATACACCACAATTGACAACAGATTATTTCTAACTGTTACCTCGATTCATTTCCTTTACGATCTTTTAAATCGGTGTCATTCCGGTTGATCCTTACACTAAACCACTGAAAGCTGAGAACAATCCTTTTAAGCAGTCTGTGTACAAAACGTCCTAGTAATTTCCCTAATTGAATAAGTGAACCTCCGCAGTGCCTCTGCATTATTGTATTGGTCATGGGATTTTGATTTATTCTAATTCCCAATGCATTCCTACCTTTACACATTTGCAGTGATCACAGGAAAATAACAGAGATCTCAGAGTAACCAGTGAGACTATTTTCTCTCACCAGCAGAATGGTGTGATTTATTGACAGTGGTGCAAACACTTGGTGGGTGCAAATGGAACTCATGAATTTGTGATCTGAACAAGGAGAGTTGAACACACAGTACACTCAGTGTTCAATTGGTTCGAAACGTGAGAACACTGTTGCTAGGCAACTGGGCAATATAGATGCACTGCGAGAAAGCTAGCTAATATCCAAGGATAATAATTTACTTTAAGTAGCTTTTAGATTTATATTGAGACAATGTAAAGACACAGACACATGGATAGTGGGAACACTCGGAACATAAAAAATACTGGGAATATAAGCTTTTTATCCATAAGTGCCAAATTGAATGGATTTTTAAATATATATATATATGATTAAAATTATACTATAATCAGACTTGTCATTATTAGACTTGCTTTATAGAATAGTTTTTGAAAACACAGTACACACAAACATGTTTGTCCACAGCACCTGTATTGTTGTCTATTACCAATGACATGCCAAAGAAAATGCTTTTGCTGGCAGCTATAAGTTGTTGTCTGGTTTTGGTATCAGTTAAAAAATTCTAAACATTAACACGCCCTTGCTAATTCATTATCATGTTTATAAGAACAGGTAATTTACAGGGACTTGTATGATGGATGCACCAGGGAAATTTTTTTTTTTTTTTTGTGGCCACGACTTACTAAGATGTGGGAACAAGATACTATGTTGAGGCCATGACTTAAGAATGTGTGGTAATGAGATCATTCATGTTCCAGATGTGACAAGATAATTGTTGTTTTAGAGTTAAGCTGTGAGTCAGTGATTAAATAAAGGTAATTGTACATCCATTCTAACAGTTATAAATAAAATTAATAAAACTTTATGTAGATTAAAAAAGGCTAAATGCTATGAAAATAAATTGTGGCCACAACATAGTATCTCATTCCCACATCTTAGTAAGTCATGGCCACAACATAGTATCTCATTCCCACACCTTAGTAAGTTGTGGCCACAATATAGTATTTCATTCCCACACCTTAGTAAGTCATGGCCACAATATAGTATCTCATTCCCACACCTTAGTAAGTTGTGGCCACAACATAATATCTCATTCCCACACCTTAGTAGGTTGTGGCAACAACATAGTATCTCATTCCCACACCTTAGTAAGTTGTGGGCACAACATAGTATCTCATTCCCACACCTTAGTAAGTCATGGCAACAACATAGTATCTCATCCCCACACTTTACTTAGTAAGTCGTGGCCACAACATAATATTTCATTCCCACGCCTTAGTAAGTTGTGGTCACATCACAGTATCTCATTCCCACACCTTAGTAAGTCATGGCAACAACATAGTATCTCATTCCCACACCTTAGTAAGTTGGGGCCACAACATGGTATCTCATTCCCACACCTTAGTAAGTTGTGGCCACAACATAGTGTCTCATTCACACCTTAGTAAGTTGTGGCCACAACATAGTATCTCATTCCCACACCTTAGTAAGTTGTGGCCACAACATAGTGTCTCATTCCCACACCTTAGTAAG
>JAAGKR010006969.1:22220-35535 GCA_011419295.1 Clarias macrocephalus | reverse complement strand
TTTGAATTGGAGCATTATGACAGACACTATTGGGGAGCTCTGTGTTAACCTGTAAAAGAAATATTTTCAAAAATGTAATCCGTTATTCAGACAATTTATGTAATCCGTGAGCCAGACAGCACTGATTCCGTTTGTGTGTGTGTGTGTGTGTGTGTGTGTGTGTGTGTGTGTGTGTGTGTGTGTGTGTGTGTGTGTGTGTGTGTGTGTGTGTGTGTGTGTATGACCTTCAAAAAGGTCATTATAACTGGAACAGAACATCAAGGTTTAATTTAGGACTGGTGTACTCACATCCACAACTGGAGTCTCAGGAGGAGCTTCCCTCCTCTTCAACTCCTCTTTCAGTCTTTTTCCTTTTCTCACCACTAGGGGACGATGATCTTCACCCAGCATTTGCTCTCTTAAACAAAAAGTCACAACATGAATACGGGTTTTCAATCAAATGGTTTCTTATATAAGACCTTGTCAGGGAATTTACCGGTGATCCCAGTAGGCGTGTTTAAAGCTGTCGTATTCAGGTACGTCGAAGTCGTCGATCTCCCAGGTGCACTGGTCGTACGGTAAATCTCTCCATTTGATCAAATAGTGAATATCTCCATCTTTGTCAAAACTGAATGATGCATACAGACAAAATGAATATACTAAGTATTGAATATACTGCACACAGCATGGATTTAATGAAACACATATTGCAGTGATGGTCTTGCTGTAAAACAGTGTGAAGAAAATAGACTATAGGTGTTTAGTCGAGTGTTCTCTGACCTGTGGTTGAGGATCCGGTGGATGATTAGCCATTCAGGTTTGATCCCATAGCGATAGAAACGCTCCTCCATAGCAGCGTACTGCGGGTCTTTGCTCTTCCTCTTCTCGTTGTTGAGCTCCTCTTCACCCGAGCCGTAGTCGAAGGGTGGAGGTTCGTCCATGTCGTTCTTCCGCTGGTAGTTCCTGTACATGACTGTGTGATAAAGCTCCAACTGCAAAAAGAGAGTGTAAAAGTTGTAAGGCTTGAGATTTCTACCCATTTGGAATGATTGTAATATTAATATTCTTATTATAAACAAACTGTATACTACAGCACTTTTATTATAATTTTTTTTTTTTTTATTTCCATGAAATATACTGGATGATGTTGTAAAACAAAATGCCGCAATTCACACAAACACACTCAAAGGGAATAGATGAACCTGAAAGATGGTTATAATGCAATGTTCTCCATAATACTAATAATAATACAATGAAACAATTTTCATCACCTGTAGCTCGCTGACCCAGGAACAGTGCCAGTACGACAGCCCCGCCCACTTCACAAACAGCAGCCTTTCAGGACGACCCTTTAGAGGAGGTTTGACCGGTATATCATCTTTCTTACCATCCTGAGTAGGGAGAGGTTCGGGGGGTAGAGGTGGATCCCCCCACATCCAGTGCAGAATCTTTTGAACTTTCCCTTTAAGAGGGGGACACTGTGGAAACATCATATTTGTCAAGTTTGTTTTGGGGTGCCAATAATTTTGTCACATGTCACATATAAAACTATCAAAAAGCTGCAGGTCTGTAGTTCTGCTCGAGGAAGTTGATAAAATATATCTCCAACTGTTTTTTAAGAAGAAAATTCAGATGATTGGTTCTGATGTTACATCAATGCTAATAAGTTCTTTTCTTTTTCCCTTTCAGGTGTGCCAATAAGTATTTGGCTGTGTTTCAGTCATCATCATGAAATCCATTTATAGGTTGTGGTTACAAAGCAAAAGAATCTATAAAAGCCAACTGCCAAGTTCCTCCCTGCATTTTTTAAATGATAGGGTGCAATCGAGACTTTTGACAATTATGAGAGTAAAAACCCTTCATTTCTTTATACACTGTAATCCCCGGCTACACTAATGCATTTATCCCAGCGTTTCACTAGTGCTTGGATCCCATCAAGGTAGAAAGTTTTCTCAGTACACCAGAGCCATGATTGCACTGTCTGGTTCATGTCTGAAATGCTGGCCTCCCAGGAACTCCTTTAATGGCCCAAACATGTGGAAATGGCTTGGAGCGAGGTCAGGCCCCTTCAAGGGATATGGCCATAATTCCCAGTCGAGTTCTTGTAATGCGCAAGTGGTGTTGGTGAATAATTGTGTACAGCTCCCACAGACAAGATTTTCAAGCGACTACAGGGTGTTCTGAGTCACCTCAGCCAGGATCATCATTAACCGGCATACAGGCTTTTAAACATTTTTTACACCATTCCGCATGTTGTACGAAATTTTACCATCAAGTCCTGCTTTGCCTTGAACGCCCCTCGTACTTCCAAATGATCACAAACATAGTCAAGCAAATGTAACATTCTGAATGGAAGATACAAAACATTTAAACTGATATAATTTCGCCACTATACAGGATTGTCCCACCATGCAGCGCGGGCACAGCCACTCTCCGTTAGGGATCTCGGGCAGAGGAGGGTTCAGGCAGTGGATGTGGTAGGAGGAAGGGCATGTGTCACAGCACAGTAGCTCTCCACCGTCTTTACACACTCGGCAGAACTCCATGTGGTCGTCCTCTTCCTCTCCTGCAGCTTCCTCTTCCTCCTCGTCCTCATCCTTTGCTTCCCACTGAATTCCTTCCTTCTCCTAAAGATAGGAGATCGTTAAATGTGGCTCAAATCGACAATCAAATTAAAATCTAGAATCCTCGTTAATATTGTACACTCTGTATATTAATTAGAATAATGTTTAATTTCTGTAGTAACAGCGTATTCATGTTGATTTCAAAAATCTTTTCTTTTTTTTTTTTTCTCAGGTGACACTGGCAGGAGTCTCCAATGTCGAAGCATTGTAATGCTCTTCTGAGATAAAGATTTTTGCTGTAAAATGCCCAGCTGATTTTTTTTTTTCCTTCACAAGAAAAAACCTAAGTGGAGCTAGGCAAAGTGAAGCCAAAAGTGGTTTAGGGGTTAAAAGTAGAGGTTAGGGTTAGACATACAGTATAAGGAGTTGGATCAGATCAAGCTCGTCCCCTGGTACTGTCCCAATGACTAGCTCCAATCATTTGGTTCTTTGTTGCCATGTAAATACAAGATTTTTATCACACGCAAAACATGATAAATATTTTATTACAGATGTCATGTCGAGAAAACAACTTTGTCCCAGTAGTGCCATTTTTGTCAACCCTTTGGACAGATTTTCTCCTCTGTGAGCTGTGAACCTAAAAAGATTTTGAAGTAGGCCAACAGGCTACAGTGACAGGAAGCTTCAAGTATTTCTAGATGCCGTGGCATCCGTGCATGTATTGATGCTTTAAGTCCTTCTTATTCCCATCAATGCTGCTTGTGCAGCTATCTGAAACTAATTATATGCCGCACTACAGAGTCTTCTATTCCATTTGCCCCTCGAGTGGGAAAATACAGTTCAATTTA
The DNA here is from genome assembly GCA_011419295.1 of Clarias macrocephalus. Classification (NCBI taxonomy): domain Eukaryota; kingdom Metazoa; phylum Chordata; class Actinopteri; order Siluriformes; family Clariidae; genus Clarias; species Clarias macrocephalus. The sequence goes on along the minus strand of JAAGKR010006969.1, from coordinate 32,144 downwards.
ATTCGATTTAAAGTACAAAATGCAATAGAAGCCATGTCGACAAGCTTCTGTTTCAGCTCATAGTCACTTATAGGCAAAGTAAATCATAACGTGAAGTACAATAAACCGCACGTGACAATTTCAGACGAGGAGACAAGACGAGAGAATCAGACGAGAGAATCAGATTGTGACCAAAAGTTGCCACTCCTCTATAATCATTCAAAACTGTTCACACATTGGCAGGAAGCACAGCATCCTGTGTGGATGGAGTAAATAATTAGCTAAGTGTGCTTAAACTGTGAGAAAATAATATTGGATCAGGATATTTATTAAAGCATGATACTAACAGTAATCGAGATCAGCATCAAAGTATTGGGATAATATTGTATCAGCTGATTCCTGGTAATTCCCATCCCTAATAAATAATGTTTTTTTTTTTTTTTCTTAAGAAGAAATTGACTCACGCAGTGAGGGCAGCTCCATCTGCCCTCAGGGGCTTTCTCCAGCTCGGGCTCGAGACACACAAGGTGATAAGCTCGGGGGCAGGTGTCACAAAGAATGATCTCACCTCCCTGCTGGCACACCTCACAATAGTCCTGATGGTCTGTCTCGTAGCCGTCTCCGTCCTCTCCTTCACCCAGAGGGAAACCCAAGAGGAAGGACATGCAATCAAAAAAAAGAGGCAGAGGCACATGTTCAGAGGGAAAATAAAAGCTGGAAGTGCATTAATACTGTCGCTTAGACAAAGTCCGAGTCAAATTTCACGCGCTGGAGTTCAACTCAAAGGATCTTTTTTGGAAATTTGGCTTTTTCTCACATGCAAAGCTTTAGAGGTATAAAGTATTACAAAAGATAAAAATGTCAAAAATGTTCTCTTTACTTTTCCTCTTTTTGCGTCCTCGTTTTATTTTCTTCTTGGGCACCCCCGAGGCGTCGGAGCGAACGGAGGCACTGTGAATGCTGATGTCATCGAAGTCAGAGAAATCGTCTAAGAAATCGTCCTCGCTCTGTTAGGGGTAGGGAAAAAAGGCGACATTGTGTGGAGCTTCATAAGCATGTAAAGTACAATGTTTAATGGCTATGCAGTTAAAAAAAATAATAATGGTGTGCCATGATATCATGGGGAAATTTTACACGTGACTAAAATTTCAAGCTTTCTAATGAAAAAGATAACTAACTGCTCCCTGATTAAATCCTAAATCGTGCAAAATGGAAAATTAGTGCAGTATTTAGGGTGTACAATCACTTGTTCCACACACCAAGTATCATGGGTCAGAGAGAGATCTGTGATTCAGTCGCATCTGTTAGAAGCTAGTTAGCTTTGTACACTAGATCAAAGTGCTGTTTAAGACGACATAATGTTTTCAGATGTGTTATTGTGCTAAAAGTGAAAACTACTCAATTACTGAGAGTTTCGGCACTGGTAAATAATGTCTCTTTGACCTTCCAGAAGTGGTCAGGACCATGGCATCACATATAAAAGTTCAATAGAATCCATTCCAGTTTAGAATTTTCTTATTTCTACATCACTTAAAAATATGTTGTTCCGATGGCGCTGCAGTACGGTGTGTTTTTGTAACTTTTTTGTGGGACGTTTTGGAGGGTTCTACTGGTTAAATGTGCATAAGAAATGGTCACAAACTGAAATATGACCCTTGGACACTACAAGAAATGATATTGAGCTCTACTGACATCACGAAAGTTTCATTAGAACCTGATGTACATTTTTCATTGCAAACATTTCTATAGATCCATTTCTAGACATTTCTACAAGCGCAAAAAAAATCTATAGATTTCCAATTAATTTTGATAGATTGTCGTTTCTTTTTAGGAATTCAATAAAACATCTTAAAGAGGGAATTCCTGGCTCTAGCTCTTACAGAGGAGGGTTTTTTCCTCTTGCTGCTCTGGCCTGCTTTCAATTTGGGCTTCTTGGCTTTTGCTTTCTTTTTCGTGTCCTTTGGCTGCTTGCTCTTCTTCCTTGCACTCGGCCCTGTAACAGAGGCATTTTTTTCCAATACGTTTATGAGGTGCATCCACTGTACAAGTCAAATGTTAATAGTAGGAAGGAAAATATCCTCACCCTTGCCCTCTTTGGTTTTGGCTTTTTTGACCTGCCCCATTGGAGAGAGCTGTTGGACGTTGCTGATGGAGATCGAAGGAGTGATATTGACTGTTTCCACTGCAGCTGCCACTGCGGCAGCTACGGCTGTCGCCGAACTGCCTTTAAAAGGGTTGTTGGCGCTGAACTCGCGCCATTTAGCGCCTAATACTGTCATCATCTTCGACATCGGGATTTTGGGGTTTTTCTTGGCGATGAGAGGCCTAAATAAAAGGTACAACTAAATAAATAAATAAATATACTAGGAACTCTATTAATGAATAGATAAAATACAATGAATCATTGATTAATAATTTGAACTATCTAGTAATATTCAGATTATGTGCATATTATCCAGAACTTACAATATTCCCAAAGGTGCTGTTTTTAAACTTTTTTTAAACATAAGCAATCATGCATATCATCCTGTCCTCCAGTCCTACCACCTGCCCATTGGACTTCATGTCTTCCACGATGCTCTGGAGCATCTCACAATATCTTCTCCACTTCATCATACGCATCATCATCAGCTCCATAACATATGGTCATTCAAGAGAAGAAGAGTTACTCCCATCCTAAAGAAACTCATTCTGGACCCAGCAGACACCTTAAACTACCAACCGTTATCACTTCTGTCTCTTTCCCTTCTTAAATTCTTAAATGCATGATATACAATAATCTGTCTCTTTATCTCTTACAGCACAAGATCCAAGATCCTAATTAGTCTAGAATTGAACAGGCACATTCCATAGGGTGACATAGTCAACTATAAGACTATCTGCACAAGTCTTGAAACATGTTGCACAGCATGGCAGTAATTTGTTTCCTATTTGAGAGGTTAGCAATACAGGTTAACAAAAGTAATTTGTTTCCTATTTGAGAGGTTAGCAATACTGCAAGAGGTGACATGGAGGGGATCTACATCTGCCCTTCAGAGACTCTCCAGTGGTGTCCCACATGGCTCAGTCCTTGGACCTTTACTGTTCTTTCTATAAACAATCTCTTGGTGAGGTCATAGCCACACGTGGTTACACTCAACTCATCTTCCCTCTCTTAGACATTAAAATCTCTGCATGTTTGGCAGACATCTAATCTTTCATGGCAGCTCATCAATTGAAACTTAATCTCAGCAAAACTGATTTTTCCACCAGTCAGAGCCTTAAGATCTGCCTGGACAACTGTCAGATCTCATCATTAGTCAGTATCTTTAGACAGTAATCAACTATCTTCCTCTCACACTGCTAACCTGTCACGCTTATAACGATTTCTTCGTTACAACATCAGCCATTCCTTTCCACACAAGCCATTCAGGTACACTACTGCTCAAAAGTTTGTGATCACTTTCTAACTCTACTGTCATTCTTTTTTACATTGTAAAGCAATGCTGAAGGCGTCCAAAATACTGGTTAATAATAAATGGTTAATTTCCTTTGAACAGTTACAGTAATGTTGAGAAGTACCTGCTACTCATGATCTGTAAAGCCTTCATAACGGCACTAATCTGAGGTGCTGTTAATTGGTGATTTCTGAGGCTGGCAACTCTAAATGAACTCCTCTGCAGCAGAGGTAAATTTTGGTCTTGCTTTCCTGGGAAGGTCTTCATGAGATCCAGTTTTATCATGGTGCTTGATGGGTTTTAATCTTGTTTTCATGTTATCCCACACTACCTCACTACTTCACTCCCTTTATTGGCTTCCTGTAGCTGCCCATCAGATTTAAACTTTGATGCTTGCCTATAAAGCAAAAAAAAAAAATGGCCAGCACCCAGCCACCACAAATCCTCACTTATCTCACCCTGCACTGCACCACGTGGAACTTAGTGAAGCAATATTAGGATGCATTTAATGATAGAGACTTTTTAGTGATTTATCGACATATCTGAGGCAACGGTTAATATTCCTGATAGTTAGGAATAACTACTGTGATAAGCATAACTTGGTAAGCATCAGTGTACCATTATAATATTTATATAAAAGACTTGCGCTAGCTTGCCTCAGTTCCTAGCTAGTTAATTGTCAGTGCTCCTATTTCCTGTTGGCTAGCAACATGGCTCACACTTCATTTAAATGATGGATACACTGTGCATTTTGTATATATCTAAGCAAACATAAAGTTGATTCCAGTGTTTGTAAAGCCGGTAGAAGAACCTGAGAAACTGGCTGAAGGCCTTGTAGTTGGTGATGGTTTTGTAATCGTCCTCAGAGAAAGCGTATTGGACGTCCTCGAGACCCCACTCCTCCATCAGCTGACTCGAAGATTTGGGTTCCTGGAGGACACAAGAGGAAAGAAAGGATCTTAGGAATAAACATAGGAACACCTAATGTGTCTTTTTGCAGCACATTCGTCGACCCACAATCTGTTTATAGCCTGTCATTGTATAAAGACAGCGAAGTATCACAGTAAATGTGTTTGAATTTTCAATTAGCTGAATGTTTATTAAACTGGCCTGCCATACCACATTTAGCTTTATGAAATGCATTCTACAGTGCTAGGAATTCCATAAATCTGATTGGTTAGCAGGTCTTGATTAATTTTCCATAACAACAGCTTGAACAGTAGTTTCTGTGGTAATTCTAATCACTGGTTAATAACAAAGCAGTGGTTTGAGGCCCAGTAACACCAAGTTGCCACCACTGAGCCATTGAGCAAGTCCCTTAACCCTATCTGACTGTATCCTTGCTGAACCTATGCTCTAACCCCAGTTACCTAACTGGAGTATATAACACAATCATTTCACTGTGCTGTAAAGTACATCTAACAAAAAATTTAATCTTAATGATCACAATCATTTTTGAGAATCCATGTACCAATCATATACAATAAAATGTTCCAACCTTCATATTTGCATCGTCATCATCATCATCATCATCGTCGTCCTTCTTCCTCCACTTGCCCTTCTTTTCCTTCTTTTCTCTCGGCTTCTTCTTTTTCTTCTTCAGCATCCCATAGCTGCTGCTCTCACTCCCGGAGCGCTGGTCCTCCCTGTCTGACACATCCTCATGCTCGCTGGAGACACCCTGAGAACAAAGTGCACTTTTTTAACATCAGTGTTGTTCTGTTCAGAGTGCAATGACTCATTTCAAAGAAAGGAAAACAGGTTCAAGCTGACAGGGAGGAACTACACTTTACAACCGTGGTGAGAAGAAAAGCATCCGAGAATGGTCAACATGATTAAATTTGAGCTATCAAAACTGAGGCCACATAGGGTTAATTTAGGCAATGACTCACTGAAACTCCGACCAACTTCGATTTTTGAGATGCTTTTTTGTTCAAGACAGTTGTAAAGACTGATTATTAGAGTAACTCTAGCCTCTTTGTTAGATCAAACCAGTCTGGATATTCACTTTGGACCTCTCTCAAGAACGAACTTTTTTCATTGGCAGGACAACTGCTTACTGGAAGTTTTTTCCTGACATTCCTGTACTTTAAAATTCGAGGAACTCAGCAGTTTCTGACATGTTCAAATTCCCAACAACCATGCCCAGTCAGGAAAAGACTTTTCCCTACTCTGATCTTTGATGTGAACATTTAACCGGAGCTCTTTACTCACTCACTCATTCTCTACACCTTCCACTCATCCTGTACAGGGTCACAGAAGGCCTGAGGGCTAGCCTAGGGGACTCGGGCACAAGGACTGGACAGGGTGCCAGGGCACAAGCACACACACGCACACACTCACTCACAGGATGAAACTAAAGTGAACTTTTCACTTCACTGCATGATTTTATGCATTGCATTTCTAACACATGAATTAGAAAATTGCATGATCACCAGATAAACTGCTCACTGAGTTATGTGTGGTAACAATCAGGGTTACGTTAAACTCTGTAGAAAAAGAGATTTCACGTCAAGAATTGGTTATAGGAAATGTCAAAATAATCAGCTTATATCAATATATTAATAGCAAGTATGTGGCAATTGTCCCGTGTCATGACCATGCGTACATCATCACCACACTCCCATCTCTCTAATGTCATTTATTACATCCGAATTGATCATCATTACTACAAACGGTACTCAAGTTGCATGACAAAGCTACACCTGGTATTGCTTGTTAATATTTTTTAAATTGTGTCTCATTCTCTGTTCATTTAAATTTTGGATTAATAAATGTAATTTTTTTTTTGTTACGTCATTTCAAAAATACAGTCATTGAAAAAAAAATACAATAAAAATGCTGATGAAATATTCTCTGCTTGTCTGAAGACACAGAAGATGTATAACCACACAACCATGTGTGTGTGTGTGTGTGTGTGTGTGTGTGTGTGTGTGTGTGTGTGTGTGTGTGTGTGTACGTGCAGCCTGTTGCACATTTATTGGCTTTCAGATGCACATTTCAGTGGCAGAAAGAAGGGAAAGGCTGCGATGCCGCAGAGCTGTACGACCATCCACCATAGTTGCCATAGTAACTCTCTCTCTCTCCTCCGCTACTGCGGCAGCCAATAAGAGCGCGCCACTCGATCAGGCGCGTTTGCATAACGAGCTCGTTTCGCAGAGGATGCAGCGGCTGCGCTCGGAGGGGCAGTCTAGACAAATCTCATTTACACACCCGCCGAGAAAGAGAGAGAGAGAGTGAGAGAGAGATAGAGTGAATGAAAATAAGAAAGAAAGTGGAATAAGAGATGAAGGAAAAAGAGAGAGTGATAGAAAATGAAAAAAAAATGCAGAAGATTTGATATTAACTTGATAATTTATTATTCTTTAATACCGCAATATGTTTATAATCCGAACCCTGTTATTTGTTAGCCTAATTGAGGAAAATTATTTTTAAAAAACTAATATTTAAGAAAAGAAGAAAAAAAGAGAGCGAGGAAAAAGAAAGAGGCAGAGAGAATAATAAAGAGCTGTAGAGAGAAGAGAGAAGGAGCACACCAGAAAGAGTACAAGAATTAAAAAATAAAGAGAAAGAAAAGGGAAAAGTGGAAGTGAAATGCAAATGAGAAAGAAAAGTGGCGAAGGGTTTACCTCCAAAATTATTGGCACCTATAAAATTGAATGTAAAGGAAATGTGATAAATTGTGAGAAAAAAAAGATATATAAAATAAACTCTGTACTTAATGAGTTATGTTTCTCAGTCAGATAACTGTGTATGGAGGAAAAAGAAGGGAAATAAAAAAAAAAAAAGGTCTGGGCAGGAATTATAGTCAACCTCAGAATTATTGTTTACGCTAAATTGTACTTCCTTTGTTGTCTCCCTGTTTTAAGTAGACTATTAAATCCGTCACGTAAATGTTTATACCATCACCTGCTTTTTTAACATATGAGAAAAACTGGATTTAAACTTCCCGCATGGAGAATAAACATACATTGATCCATTTTTTTTTAAGATGAAATTTTCATAGTCTACTTGCCTTTTTTTTTTTGGAGTAATCCATGCTGTGTAGTGTGTTTGTGAGGATTTGTGTGGTTTGTTGAAGCATTACAGTAGGTTCTGTGTGTTCCATATACTAAATTATCGCGTTGATTGTTGCGTGTATATTTTTCCCACCTCGAAGGAAAAACCGCTATAGCGTTAGCGCTACCTCTGTAATCTGGCACGTCACTGCTCATAACTTCACTTTTTGATTTAGATTTTTCAACAATTTGATTTCATTTATGGCACAAATTTAACTTCAGGCAAATACTGAAGGACTGGGAAAATCCCATTAAATTCCGTCTAGCCAGTTTTGACAGAATCGTCTGGACAGACATACAGACAGACAGAAATTTTTGTTTCTGGTTTTGTGTCTTCCAATGAATGAAACGTAATATCATTGAAAGAGCGAGTTCTGACCAATGTACAGACAAAACCTCTCTTTTATTTATACGGACTAAAAATTACCTTAATTATTATTTATTTGTTTATTTATTATTATTATTATTATTATTATTATTATTATTATTATTATTATTATCTTCTCCAAAGATTTTAGAATTAAACCTTTTTTAATTCTTATGTTTTAATTAGAGCCCAAAATCACTAATTAGACACCACATCCATACCTGGCTGTGCGTTAGATTGAACTAAAAAAGAATTCCTTGGGAGGAACCAGCTGCTAATTTTCCCAGAGGATTGTTGAGACTGCAGTTAGACTCAAACACAATGTTCAGATAAAATCACTGTCAAAACCGTCTTGAGTGTAAACACCATCTGCATGTGTTTTTCCAAAAATTTTACTTTTAGTCAAACCGCTAAATAGCATGTGAACGCTTTTGAACACAAAGTGTGGGTATCACAAATTATGTCAAGCAAGAGGATAGTTTAGGTGAAAACCTGTCTGCACAAAATATTGTAGCTTAGCTATATATGTATTCAATACGTATAAGACAGGCGTTCAAGTGTAACCAGGACTTTTGTGCAAAATAACAGAACACTTCCTTTATTTTTCTGTATAAAATCCAATGAACTTATCCCAACGTTTCACTAGTGCTTGAAGGTAGAAAACTTTCTCAGTATGATGGAGCCATGATCTGACTGCCTGCTTCATGTCTGAAACTCTGGACTCCCAGGAACTCCTTTAATAGCCAAGCATGTGGAAATGGCTTGGTCAGGTGTGGTCAACACTGTACGGGGCATGTGGCAATAACTCTCAGTTGAGTTATTATGAGTTATTGTGATCTGCAATGTGCAAGTGGTGTTTGTGATTGATTGTGTGCACAGTTACAGGCGCATCTCTTCTGCAAGTTATCCATCGATTTACAAGGTTCAGGTGTTCCACCTCCTGTATCTCCACTGGAACGACTATAGTGGGCTCTGAGCCAACCTCTGCCGAGATCGTCATTCACGGAAGTACAGACTTATTAATATAAGTCTATAATATTTTCACCTTTCAAATTTCATCACAAGTCTTGGTTTGACTTGAACGCCCCTTGTTGTCATTCTTGCTCATTTTCTTATAGGGTGGCAAAACATTTAAAGCTGAGTGCAGAATATGGTAGCAAATCTAGCGAGATGGTAAAGAGACATAATCACGAGCACACAATGGCTCTTGAACAAAATAATCATCTTTGGTATGACTCATATTCCATTCCCTTTTCAAAATGATATCGGATACCAAATGGGTTTTGATTTGTACGATTTGAAAATGTCAGAAAAAAAAACAAGTCATAAGAGAGAGAGAGAGAGAGAGAGAGAAGGACAGAATGGAAGTCTTATATGACAAACAGAAGAGGTGGAAAAACAAGCATCCCTCCATTATCTCATGCAGAGATAATGACAATTATTATGATTTTGGAAAGATCCCTCTGTAATATACTTAAAGCTACTAATTAGTGATCTCTAGTAGAAAGCTGAATTTCTTTGCCTTGAACATACCTCCTTCTTCTTCTTTTTCACTTTGGGCATCTTGCCTTCTTTCTGCTTGCTGGCTTTCTTTTTCTTCTGCTTGATCGAATCATCGTCCGAGAAGAAGCGTTCCAGAGGTGAGAGCGGCACACGGACGTGTTCGGGCTCCTCATCCTCGTCTGCACACACAAAATGTACACAGAATTTTAAGCTCTGATTCTCACAAAAGTGTGCATTTACTGCAGGTTCTTTCTTTGATTAAAGTTTCTTATTGATACAACAAGTATCTATAAGAATAGACCTTCCTATGTTCTAATTTATTTTAGTCATTTCTGGTATATACTGTATTTGATTGCATATTACAAGGTATTGGAAACTCATACAGTATAGCAGTAAAAGGTCTTTCCCTCAGAAGCATCTCTTTTTCTCTCTGATAAAATACCAAAAATGCGAAGAGCAAAGTTCTCCACCATGACAACTAGAAAATTTAATGGTCCCATATTTTACTATCTCTTTAACAAGTGTCTGAGAGCTCTCCCAACCTGTGTGTGTGTGGGGGGGGGGGGGGGGGGGGGGGGGT
>JAAGKR010006969.1:0-20413 GCA_011419295.1 Clarias macrocephalus | reverse complement strand
GAAGAGGTGGAAAAACAAGCATCCCTCCATTATCTCATGCAGAGATAATGACAATTATTATGATTTTGGAAAGATCCCTCTGTAATATACTTAAAGCTACTAATTAGTGATCTCTAGTAGAAAGCTGAATTTCTTTGCCTTGAACATACCTCCTTCTTCTTCTTTTTCACTTTGGGCATCTTGCCTTCTTTCTGCTTGCTGGCTTTCTTTTTCTTCTGCTTGATCGAATCATCGTCCGAGAAGAAGCGTTCCAGAGGTGAGAGCGGCACACGGACGTGTTCGGGCTCCTCATCCTCGTCTGCACACACAAAATGTACACAGAATTTTAAGCTCTGATTCTCACAAAAGTGTGCATTTACTGCAGGTTCTTTCTTTGATTAAAGTTTCTTATTGATACAACAAGTATCTATAAGAATAGACCTTCCTATGTTCTAATTTATTTTAGTCATTTCTGGTATATACTGTATTTGATTGCATATTACAAGGTATTGGAAACTCATACAGTATAGCAGTAAAAGGTCTTTCCCTCAGAAGCATCTCTTTTTCTCTAAAAGAGATAAAATACCAAAAATGCGAAGAGCAAAGTTCTCCACCATGACAACTAGAAAATTTAATGGTCCCATATTTTACTATCTCTTTAACAAGTGTCTGAGAGCTCTCCCAACCTGTGTGTGTGTGTGTGTGTGGGGGGGGGGGGGGGGGTGTTAATGTTCTAACTTAATGTCTGAATTTCAGAGTTTATGTAAATGAGCTACTTCTGAGCCATGATCCACCAAAGAACAGCAGAGCTGCACAACCAGGATCGGGGGACGTGATCTTCTTATTGTGAGGTCAAATTAGAAGAAAAACCTAATTGGCTTGTTTAAACCCCCAGCCAATACAAGAGAGGAAAAAGGGAAAAGGCAGGAAATAATTTTTCTCATCTATTTGGGTTGGACACACACTGGAGACATATCTGAATGTCTAAAACATGAGAAAAAATTTTTATTTTCCCCTTGAATAAAACTCAAGCGGCACAGACACGTGCCGGCAACACCGCATAGGCAATGGGAAATATATATTTCTTAATCGCTTCGGCCTCGGTCATTCGCTGATTTTTCCTTAAAACCTAACTAATAATTGTTCACGGGAACCCACACAATTTCGCAAAACTTTTTTTTCGCAATTTTTTGTGACAATATATTATTTTTAACACTAACCTCTTAAGAACAATATAGTTACTAATTTGTATAACATAAATATTAAGGTAAATTTACCAAAATTTCCATATAAAACATAGTACTGTATAAACCTTTTAGTACTGTGGAGAGAACAAAAAGCAACCATTGAGGAAAAAACGCAGCTTGATCATGGTGAATTATTACTGCATTTACCATACTTATACCAAAGAGAAATGCACTTGCATGAGATACAGTACATATAGGGGTGACATTTTGTATTTTGCATTCTAGCCCTGCGGGAGACATAGCAGTACAGTACTGTACAGTATACAGGTTTCCCTTTACAATTCTTTTTTTTTTAAGGTTAATGTATTAAGATGATGTTTGAAATTAAATTAAAGCGTTTTTGGAGCATATTTAGGGTTTAAACTAAGAAAAATTAAATAAATAGGCATTTATAGGCATTTTTTGACCACATCCAAAATTTGAGGTTTTTCACAATTTGCGGTTGCTTTAGGAACGTAACCCCCGCGAATTTTAAAGGGGGGCCTATTTGCAATTATATGGAAGCTTTGCTTGTGTTTGTTAACGGGGTGGCCTCAGACTTCAAACTCTGTATTTGGGTAGAACTAACATTATCATTAGGGATAAATTATTTTATTATAACGGGTAAATTTTACCACGACCAAAATATGGGAAAGACGTGGGAAAATGTACAACCCCTGATCATGGTTACCTGTGCTATTTCTTTGCCTATGTGACCCAATTTTTTGCTCCGTCATGTTGGGGTAGTTGGTTAAAATGAACAAAAATTCAGTTCATCATATTGCCTATTTTGGGCTACAAAAAAGGATGTCACTCTATACTGCACAATCCTTAGCCATATATATATGAGTATTTAAAAAACAGCTATATATATATATATAAATCCTAAAATGCTCTGAGCTTTAAGGGTTAAAGAAACCTCACAGCACTTGCACTGAAGTCTTCTCTCATAAGTGCTAAATAAATATCTCCTTACAGAAATATTTACCCGAGAAACTGCCGAATTAAGCTCCAGTCCATAGTTTGGGACATTTCACTGCTTGTATCAGGGATACAGTTCCAAATCTAGCAATAGCCTGTTACACTGAGAATGTTCCTTTTCTCATTTTGAGCTGTCAGTCACTTTGTTCGTTGGCATGGCAACACTCAATGCTATTTGAATCGACAGAGCAAAAGTAAAGAAAATACTTAACCATATTGTGTCAGAAATGTCAGTTATTACTGTGGATATTCATTTCTTGGTTGTAGAGCTGTTATATAAAAGTAATATCGCATTCGAAGCCTTCATGTACTGAATATCAGCAAGGCTGTGATTACCTGCAGCCGGTACCGTTGGCTAGTGCGATACTGTTTAAATGAATTGAACAAAGGCTAAGCAGGTTAGTCATTTAAACTGTAGTGTTCTTGACCAGGATAAAAGATTTATGGAATGAATTAATGTTTCCTGCCATTCCACCTCTATGTTGCCAAACAACATCGCTTTTAGGATTGCAACTCTGTCCATGAGCATTTGGTTGTCATGCCTGTCTCTACCCCTGTCTTGTCATTGGTCTGTCTCCTTTTCTGTGACATGCCCGTGTCCACCTGTTCCATTTTCATCTACCATGTTCCCTAGTGCTGGCCCTCACTCATGTTCCCGGTTTTATGACTATGGATTATTAATATGGGCTCAAAGACCTTACTATTATTATTGCGAATTTTATATACAAAAAAACGTTGCCAATTAATGTGGGTTATATGAATGGGCCCAATCCCTTCTGCGCATCAGGAATAAAAATCCCATTTACATCTATATAGAGACCAATGCTCTAGCACTACCAGATCCCAAGATATGCAGCTCAGAATCAGAGGACTGCATTCCTATACAAGTCAGTGGATAAGGTACCTTGCAATATCATATGGCTTTATCTCTACAGATATATACAGATATATACAGAGACATTATGTTATATCACCTGTGTGAGGAAAGCACCGGTGTTATCCCGACATTGCTAAACCACACCCCCTCAACTCACACACACAGCCAGGACGAACCCTCATATCCAACCATAATGAACCGTATGGGCTACGGATGAGCTGTTTTCACCACTTTGTGCAAGAAAATCGATGCAGCGTCTTTCAGCTTATATTTCACGATTTCTCAAGGAATTGCCTCTAGTTCTTTATTGTGGTTGACGGCCTGTCTTATGACCCACACAGTCAAGCATGAGCAAATCAACTTTCCCAACAATAAACACAAGCCTTTCCTTGTCCCAGGACGAGTCATGCAGTGCCTGACCTCCTACCACAAAGCGCAGGTCACATGACCTCCACTACATCGCTCATATTAACACCTGTATGCAGTATACTGTACACTACATGAAACATCCTCAGGTAGCTAAAGGCAGTTAATCTAGATTGGTTATGAATTCTATGAGTGTGTTAAGAGTATGTTTTCTGAAAGATTATAGGACGCTACCACTGACCTTCCCTATAAGAACGGGAAACTAAGGACAATCCACGAACCATTTTCTGTTTTCTGAGCCTGTTTGTATTATCAGTGTTTATTCTAATAATCATTGCAAAAAAGATGAGAATCTTTTAACTAAATTTCACACTTGTACAGCTGTGAAATCAAAAGAAATGGCCAGTGGCGGTAAGACTTGCATTGCTAAATAATGAAGAGAGCAGCAGACGTTAATGATTGAGAAGGATACATCTTTCTCTCCCTCCCTATCCCTCTGTCTCTCGTTCTCTTAATGTTGCTGCACAGGCGGTAGGCCATGAAATACGCAGCATGTCTCAAATCCTGCACTGCACCCCGAGGGAACTGAAGAAAAAAGAGGCTTTCTGTAGCTCCTGCACGCTATCCTTAAAATCCACTTAACCTCTATTTAACCGCTCCGCGAGAGGGCATTCGAGGGGTTTTCAGCGCAGACGATTTGCAATCCGTACTGGATTCAGAGAGCGTTCAACTTGAACGTCCAGGCTCAATGGAGACAGCATACGGTTGATGGGCTGTTCACTGTTTAACAACGGAAGCCCCGTCGCTAATCATTATTAAAGAAAACACACACACACCCAAAAAGCTGTCACATTCTAGCAGTTCCTCCTGCCAGATCATAAGAGATGAAAGAAATGCAATGCTCACTTTCTTCTTTTTTGATCTGAGTGATATCACAGCTCTGAGTATCAGATGATACCTGAAATTGAGCCAGGACTGTCAAACTTCTTGAAAGTTTTCTAATTGAATTATGCAGAAAACTCACCTGTAGAGTCTGTGTGTAAAAGTCACACGAGGTTCATCGAAGGTATCTTTGAAATATCTGGCCAAATCTACGTGCACCTTTCAGGTTTATCATACTTTTATAGATCCTAAACATTTCTGTTTTCTGTTGGTTTTAGACATAAACATCAAATGTCCAACAATTCTGTAGATACTCTGTGTATAATAAAGCATTTGTTTCTGCTTAGAACCTGTAAGGGACTTTGACCATACACGGCTTTAATTTCCTCTCATTTCTCATACTACAGAAGTGAAAATATAAATAAAACAGCAATTGCCCGGCGATGGATTGGCACCCTGTCCAGGATGTACCCCACCTCATGCCCTAAGCCTCCCGGGATAGGTTCCAAGCCCCCCGCGACCCTGAATACTGGCGGTAGAGAAGATGAGATGAGAGATAAAACAATACAGCAATGTTTTGAGATAAATTTACTCCTGCACCATTAATTCACGATATGTGCCTGTACTATTAATAAATCGCAATAATTTGTTTAGTTATTTGCTGTTAGCCTACATAAATGCATTTAAATACAAAACGGTACAATCGATAGTTACATGTCACAGACAAACTGTAATTGTCCAGCCCTGGATAAATGAAACACTACCATGACAGAAGATGTTCAGAACATCAACAAATAAAGAAATATTTATATCTAATACTTTAATGTTAAATATTATAAAGAATTTTTTAAAAACATTTAATACATAGGCATATGAAAACTCATTTTTGGGACCATAAAGTTACTATATATATGAAACTATTATGATATATTTGATGCCAATTTCTTAAATATTTTGAGTTTTTCTTATAACAGTGTGACTTTTACAATGAAATATGGCAACATTTTTCTCATAGTATTTTGAACATTTTAAAGTAGTACAACATTGCTCTTTAAATATTGTGATCAATGCTTTTACTTGTAATGTTAGATAGTATAACTTATTTTTTCAAAACTTTATGACTTTTTACTCTTAAATTGTGACATTTTCTCAAAATTTCCACTTTGAACTCTCTTGAGATATTACAACTTTTTTCGTTTGAAAAAATAAGTTTGAAACAATACTTTTTCCACATAATATTAGATTACTTTTTCTTTACATTAATCAACATTTTCTACAATAAGTATTGAAACTTTTTCCCTTGTGATATTATAGTTATTTCCTTAAAATACACCAACTTTTTTCTTTCTTATATTAAATATTATGACTTTATTTCTTATGACTTTATTAGTAGACGTGTAATATCAGACATTATGACATTACATTTCAAATATTATTACTTTATTCTAAAGATTTTTTCATTCTTTAATCAGTGGCTCTAAAACACAGACATACAGTAGGTGTACAGTAAATGTTATGGGCAGGAAGTAAACTTCAAAGCCAGCAATACCCAGAAGTCTTGTTCTATAAAAAGCACTTACTTACAGACGTAATTCTCCATCCTTAGCATTTCTCTGACATTTCACTGCCCGGCCATTTATCCTTTAATAAATCTTCAGTTATTGGATGTCAGTATGAGTGACCGGCTCAGGTAAGGCTGGTGCTCACTTCCTACAATGACCAGGCCATAATTTATTCCATTCTGGCTCTTAGAGTAGCATTAATGACAGATTTATGTTAGCATCCTTGTTCTAATCCATTACTGTTTTTATAGTAACAGACTGTTCACAGAGACTTGTACTGCAAATGCAGCACTTAATCAAAGTCAATAATAAATGAATTTTATAAATGGGGTGTTATTTAACAATGGAAAATATGTAGTTGTTGGTATGGTAAAGTTTTCTGTTAGGAGATTTTTTTCAAAGTCTCCAGGGTCAGATTTACAGGAAAAACTCTCCAGTGGCAGCCTTATAAAGGGCGTCTCTAGTGGAAGCATTATTAAAAGAATCTCCAAGGCCAGTGATATGGAAGGAGTCTCCAGTGGCAGCATTATCAAAAAAGTCTCCAGGGCCAGTTTTACGAAAGGAGTCTCCATTGTCGGCATTATAAAGGGAGTCTCCAGTGATAGCATTATTGAGGAAGTCTCCAGTGGCAGCATTATCAAAAGAAGTCTTTTGAATTCCAGTCTTTCCGGTCTTTGAATTCCAGTATTTTGTTCATTCTAGGAGTCATTGTGCGCAATGGTTGGTGCCAATGACCTATGATTTGCTGTAAGGGGAAGTTTAGTTTCTGAGGACCCCAACTTGCATGCAACCTACTGTACAACACACACGCGCACACACCTTGGATAATTAAGGAACACCAATCAGCATCCACCGCAAGTCTTTGGACTTTGATGAGAAACTGGAGAAACTGGAAAAAACTCAACAAGCACTGGAAGAGCATGTAACCTCCATGCAAACAGACCAGAAGCGAGGTTCAAACCACCAAATGTGGAGGTGTGAGACGGGAGTGCTAACCAATAGTATGCTTTAGAGAAATCAAAATAGGGATACTAAATAATACAAGCACAGCATTCGGAATTCTTATTCTATTTAATCCCATTAAGAGACAAAAAGGAAGTAAGACGAAGAGAGGGGTAAAATGTATGAAGTATTAATAGGCTCTTAAATAGCTCTGAAAAATAAAAACAAGCATTTCTGTCCACAGATCACCTAATTCTTGATTGGAAATACTAATAAGAATTTCTGTATGCTTTAGGAAAACAGGGCCAGAGGTCCACCTGAAGATATACTGAATACCCACCTGAATACCCTGAAGATCATTTCATGGAGCTCTATTTAACTCAAAAATATCCTTCAAATGTGATACAGGTATACAGTTGTGTAATGAATTTCATACTCATTATTCTATCCAGATGTTTGAGGTTTTGCTTACATTTACGACTAAGTCAGAGTTCGGCTTACACAAATGAGTGTGTTGTTACATTAACATTCAGCCAAAGAGGTGAGGGCTTGAGGAAAGACTTTTAAGTTGGCATCACCAAATCCATGCAAACATCAAGCAATTATAGGGATTGTGTGGGGCATGACGCTTTGGTTTAACTCAAAACAAGCAAATGTAAAACGAATCCGAGAAGTCTGTGGAGTTTCTGGATTTGATTTTGTTTGTCGATTTTTTCATTAGCTTCCATGCTTTTTTTTGTTTTGTTTTGTTTTGTTTTCATACAAGCATGGTCAAAGCTGCAACTGAGATTTAGATATGTACTATAGAGATTTTTTATTTATTTAAATAAAAACATCTAGAAATTGGGTGTAGAATCACCAGAGGTTCACGGCAAAGTGTAAATCTTACATTCTCGGCATTCCACAGAAGTCTGGACTGAACTGCTCCGTCTACTAGTGCAAAGTCGCTGAAATCCGAGCAGCATTTTCCAAAATCAATAAAAAGCAAATCCGCTCTTGTATTGACCAAGTGTCAATCTCCCGAGCGGTCACTTGGTCTTGGCTTAAAATCTGACCTAAAATAATCAGCTTTTGCTATTAATTTATCCATTCGATTCACTCTATTGAGGAAAGAGAAAATGTAAAAAAAAAAAAAAAAAAAAAAAAAAAGTCGAGCATCTAAAGCGCAGTTCTAATCCGATATCATTTCGGACCGCCCCGAGTCAGCTGAAGGCGAGAAAACTATGACGGCATTGATTTTATCACGCAGAGCGCCATGGCAGTATAAAGAAGTGCAACTGCGGCCCATCTTCGACGCCACTTCATCACATCTCTCCCAGCGTGGCACCTGCACCCTGCAGGAAGGCAGAGACTGATCTGACTGTGAGATTGATGAGTCTTGTTTAAGAGCTACAGAGGAGCTCCTTCAATTCTTGGCGTGTATTAAAAGCAACATTAGAAGCCTTATTTTGAAAAATAGATCCGCCGCAGATTCGCGTTAAGAGGAAGCGCAGGCAGATGAGGCTACATCCAGCCAGCGAATTGTAATAAAATTTTAAGGAGGATTTAAATGATATCCTTCTCAAAAATTATAATCCAGCCAGTCTTTACTGTAAATGTAAATCGCATTATTAATACTATATGGCATAGTCTGTTTCATTAGAGCGATCTATCATGACGGACCCATCACGTATTTGGCACCGTAGACCAGATGTGTTACCTTTTCAGCATCTTAAACAATCATAGTTGAAAAAAATTTAATCGCCCAGAACTGACAGGCTAAAGAAAGGCAAAAAAAGGACACTGAAACCATTACAGGTTTAAATAGAGACTACAGGATTACAGCTGAAATAATATTCCCAGCTGTGTAGGAGGGAAATGTTTGCTTGCAGTTGTAAATCATAAAACCTCAGCTGGATGATGGATTTAAGGTGATTCTGCACTAATGCACAGTAAACCAGAAAAAAAAAACCCAGAAAAACTAACAGCGCATTCTCTATTTCATCGGTTTGATCAGTTGTCTCATCTCCACACAGAAGTATCCATTTTTTTTTTCTTTACACATTTTCACCATTAACCATATACTGCAAAGTGTTCCACCAGGGAGAAAATCTCTAAAGATGTGATAACCTGGTCATTCAGTACATTCAGGTCGTCAGCTGACTTCATTTTATTGCGAAATAGCATTGCTGAGTCTAGACCTGAGCAACTGAAGTAACCACAGATCATAACTCTGCCTCCAGAGGCTTGTACAGTGGACACTATGCATAACGGCTGCATCGATTCATGCACTTCCCTTCTTACCCTGACGTTCCTATCACTCTGGAATAAGCTCAATCTGACCTCATCAGACCAGACCTTTTTCCATTGCTCCAAAATTCCATCTTTATGCTCACTGGTTTTATTATGGACACACAGCTGTTTAGTCCCAAACCTGTGAGTTCTTATCATGTTGTGTGAAGAAATGCTCTAACTTTCACTACTGGACACAGCTTTCTACTGGCCGTTTTTTAAAATGCAACTCTGCGATCAGTGATCTCTGATTACAGGCATTCATCTGTTTTCCAGCCACATTATTTCTATAAGTCGACAGTTCTGCACTATCCTTCCAGGTTTTTAATAATGTGTTAGAAATTCTTTTAGCCTGATTCTAGTCATTCTAATGTTTTCTTGGCTTGATGAAGGCCAATAATTAAACCTTTCTGAAACAGGGGCTTTATTGTGGCTAGACAGCGTATTAACGAGATCAAAAAACATTCCAGATTAGTTTGTTGATTGGCTAGTTTCTCATGTGATTTGGAAGAAAAGGACTCTTTTATAGGCACGTTTTGGAGTTAAAACTCTATTTACTGCAGTCTGGTGTTGTGTAGAGAACTAGAAGCAAATCTCAAACTGATTATAACATAGAGAAAGACTTTTTAAGTGTAAGAATTACCTTGCTAGAATATGACATTATTTCCAGTTAAAACATTTAATTTCATTTGTAACCTTGGCCTTACCCCGGACTAATTAAAATGTATTTAACTTCCATTAACACATATTAAAAAGCCTTCCAATTCACTACCTGTAAAGTGCATAAGCCAAATTATGCTCTTACGTATGAAAACAATACATGCAAAGCATGTATATTTACTAAAATACGGGATGAATATGAGTGTAAAGTATAGAAAGGTATAACTACTGTACTTATGTTTGATTTTGCAGCTAAAGTGTGAAAACCCGCAGCCTGATATTCACTTTGAAGAGGACTACTGTGGATAAAAACATGTATTCTCTGGTGGGGCGTGGCTCTACTGTAGCTCATTTACATAAACACTGAAACGGCGGAGCGACTTGGTGGAGGAGTGAAATAATGAGGTTTTAAGGTACGATATGTACAGCATGGATAGATATAGCAATACTAAGGGGTATTTCAGCTGGAGCATTAACAAACACAAACACACACACACCTGAGACTCTGAGACTCTTGATAACTTGTTTAAGATACAGAAAAAAAGCTTCACTAAGTTTATGTTTATAGCATACTTCAGAGTTTCTCATGCATCTTTTCCTTTTTATTTATATATTAACACTTTCAGAAAATACGACAAACTTGGCTCTTCCATGTCTATCAAGTAAGGGTAAATCACATAATGTTTTATAGCAAGTAAATAATGTTTTTCTGTTATAGGATTAATCAATGTCAAATCAAAGTTTCGATATGTTCATGCATTCCCTATAAATTTGCACAGACTGATGGCATTTCCTATAAATCAGAGGTCTATCTTTATAGGATCTTCATTGAAAAAAATAAAATAGATGATGTCATTTACTGGATTATCTGCTAAAATAATAAATAAATAATAATAATAAAAAAAAAACAGGGGTTTAAAAAAAAAAAAGCAAAAAAAAAATCATCATGAAGAACATGCCAAGCCAACCTAACCCTGACTGTAAAGCCATGTCTGCCAATCAGAAAACTGAAGAAAAAATAATTATTACTGGAAACGTCACAGTCTGATGTCTAATAAACAACATACATCACAAGCTTTTAGCCCAAAACACAATTTTTCCTGTCTACGCATTAACATTGAAAAACAGATCTGATTATCTGATGAAGATCCTCCAAGAAGTTTTCCAAAGGTCCATCTGAAGTGACCTACAGTAGAGCGCAGTGAGTGTGTGTGTGGACCAAAGGCCAGCGAGAACCCCTCCTTCACAAATATTTTTTTAAATACCCGTGCACACATGAACCAGATAACAGAATTCAACCGAGATTTGACCAGGATCTGTGTGACATCCACGTAATAAACTTAAAAGCAAACCAAAATCGAACAGGTTCTTTAGTTAGTCCATAAGGGTTCTACCTGGTTTCTCATTCAGAAAAGCAGAACCTTTTTTTTGGCAAAACAAAATCTGGTAACCATTCAAATATCTCCATTTTTATACAGCGTGTAGGATTGTACAAAGATGTGGATAAATCATACCAAATGCACCAAACCAAACGACATCTGGACATTATTTATCCAGAGTCGAATCCTAATGGTGAAAGTACTACAGTGCATAGGTGATGTTTTCCTGTCACACGTGGCTCTTTGGAGGAATCCTGACCAGATGTTTTTTGGAGCCAGGACAAAAGCCGGCCTTCATCTCCGTCCCGTAGTGCATTATGTTATAATTTACTCAAGAACATATGACTAAGTTTAAAATAATGACATGGAGATGTTGATGGATGAAAAATGATGCCGGCTTAGATCTTAGACATGCTGTCCTCTTCTTGTGAAGCACTGTAACAGAAGGCATTTCCATGCAAGAAAGAAAGAAAAGCAGAGAAGCACAAAGGCATGCAGGATGCAGGGATGGTCGGCTAGACTGAAGGCTTCCTCGGGCACAGGAGATCATGACGCGATACGATAACGTGGTTATGACATCTCTGTGGCACTGCGTCCTGCCCCCTTCTTTTGTATAAGGTGTAAAGAGTTCTGTTTTTTTTTTCACCCCCATGCATCGATCCCAGCAGCAGGAACATCTCTGAAGGCT
This sequence comes from Clarias macrocephalus, assembly GCA_011419295.1. Taxonomy (NCBI): domain Eukaryota; kingdom Metazoa; phylum Chordata; class Actinopteri; order Siluriformes; family Clariidae; genus Clarias; species Clarias macrocephalus. The sequence goes on along the minus strand of JAAGKR010006969.1, from coordinate 8,600 downwards.
ACAAACTCCCTCCCTCCTTTCCTCCTTCCCTCCCTCTGTCCCTTCTTTCCTTCTTTCCTTTCTCCTCCCATGTCCACTTCATTCACTCCCCTCACCTGGCACGTCGTCTTCAAAATCCAAATCGTCTTGGCCCTCTTCCTCGTTGCTCAGCGATCCGGGCATCTTCACCGCATAACACACGCACACGCATACACACGCATGCACACACACGCGCGCGCGCCCTCACGCACAAAAATTACATCCGTGCGTCCTGGAGGGAGGGGGGTTAGGGGAAAAAAATGAAAAAGTCGTGCAAACTCCCGATTAAACAGCCAAGGACTAGATGAAGAATAGAAAAAATGAGGACAAATAAAACTGGGTTGTTTTTTTTTTTTACATTTATATATTAATTTATATTATTACACTATTTTTTTTTTTTACTAAAAAACAGAAATAAATCTCTGGAGGTCTGGAGTCGCTCCTCTTCCTCCTCCTCGTCTATCCAAAAATCCTCGGCTCTGAAAATAAGAGACGAAAATGGAACACACATGCCCAGATCCAGCTCGTGACGTCTGGTCTGTTGCCATGGCAATCCATCCCATAATTGCGCAGGCGACTAGTTAGTAGTGCTGCCCTGGTAACCAGGTGTTACTAGTAGTAGAGCGCGGAAGAAAGCAGCGCGTGGAGATATCTGCGCGAGTGTGCGTGTGTGTGTGTGTGTGTAAACAGCGCCGCGTGCCCCCTTCATCTCTTTCACGCGCATTGTCCGTTTTTTCTTCCTCTCCCTGGTGGAGTGTGTCCGCACGCGCGGAGGAAACGCAGGAGGTCACGTCGGGACATACTGTATGTGTGTGTGTGTGTGTGTGTGTATGAGTGTACATTTATATATAAATATACACACGCAGAGGAGAAAGTTGGCTCGAGCCAGCGCGAGGAAACGGAAAGCGAGCCGGGTTTTTTTTTTTTTTTTTTGCGACAGTTAACGCTAGGCCTCTTCGGTAAAGGATAACTCGCGCGCCTTTTATGTGCATCACATGATTCGTTTCATTTCACCCTAAGTGCTTTCATTTACTTAATATTATCTGCGAGGAACATTTTTATATCCTGTTACTTCAAGAATAATTAACAACAACAACAACAAAAAAGCTGTGTGTGTTACGCTTTATGCTGATTAACTCTCTCGATGCCAACATGGCTACCGGGATTAAAATTAAACAAGACATTTTAATATACAAAGCTTTGCTGCTATGTTCTGCGCGCGCGCATGGCAGCTACATGGCCGGCTGGAAGTCACGAGCGGTTGTCATGGTTACTGCAGCTGGAAGGTGGTTGAGACAAAGAAGGGGTGGGGAGTGAGAGAGAGAGAGAGAAAATGCACGAGCGCTAAGTACCAGTTTGTAGCAGTAGAGACTACAGTACCCATAATCCACATCCAGAGGAACAGAGTATGCAAAGATAGAGGACTCCTTAGCAAAGGCTAGACAAAATGAGAGACATTAACACAACAGACAATATCACACAGTGATGCAGGATCACTTACTCACTCATGGTCCATATCACCTCCATCCTGGGTCACACGGGCCTATCCCAGGAGACTTATGAGGTGGGGTACACCCTAGATGGGGTTACAATCCTTCGTGGGGCACACACACATATTCTCACATTCTCATTCACACACTATGGTCAATTTGGGAATGCCAATTAGCCTAATCTGCATGTCTTCCGACTGTGGGAGGAAACCAGAGTACCTGGAAAAAACCACTCAAGCACCGGGAGAACATACAAACTCCATGCACACAGACCCAAGACTGGAATCGAACCTGGACTCTGGACATGCAAGGTGAAAGTGCAAATCGCAATGATGGAGGATGAGACCCCAAAATAATGAACGTGGACACCTTTACAATCAAACATCATCAGTCGTTATAGAAAAACTGTTCTTAACTTTTACTTCAAAGATTTAGTACTCAAAAAAATTATGACAAGCTGGTTAATAATTACTGGGTCGCTCCTTTTTACCACTAAAACAGTGGTACACTGTGTTCTGACTTCTCACTATCAGAGCCAGCATTAACCTGTTAATCAATCTGAGCTACAGTAGCTCTTCTATTGGATCAGACTACACAGGCCAGCCTTTACTCTACACGCACATCAGTGAGCCTTACCTTCTGATGACCCTGTCACAGGTTTACTGAAACTGAGGCCCAAACCTGTTCCAGCATGAATATGCTCTTGTAAGTGACAAAGTTATGGTGTATTAAGGACTCAATGATCCTGCACAGAGCTCTGGGATGTGAAATCCCATCACAAGTACCTGACTTCACTAATGCTCTTGTAACTGGATGAATACAAATCAAGTCACACCCCAACAGCTAGTAGTAAGCCATCCTATAAGACTTAAAGAGAACTTAATCTACAATGAGATGTTTAATAAGCATCTATGATGAGTCCACATACTTTCAGCCATTAAAAAGTCTTTAAAAAACACTGTAAAAAAACACTCCATTAGCTTAACTTTAAATTCAGCAGATTCATGACATATTTTAACTGCTCTAGACTTCATTTTTATTTAAATTTATGTCTTGTATCACACTTTACCATAGTATCTGTTAGGGATGGGAATCACCAGGAACAATAAGATATTACAATACCTAGGCATGATGCAATTGTTAATTGGGGAGGGGGGCACAAGACGAGTAATAGAACACATCAAGATGTTTGTTGGAACTTACATCTGTCTGTTTGTGCACACATCACATAAAAACTACTAAATGAATTTGAATGGAGTTTTCATAGGAGTATTTGGTCAAGCTTGAGGTAACATATAGACTTCGTTTCATCGTAATTGGCTTCTGTTCCATGGGAAAAGAAAGATATGCTAATTTGAACGCCCTTAGATCATTAAAAATCTTGAAAATTCCTCAAAATTCAACAGTTCTGTAATTTTTTTTAAATACACGCTTGTGTGCAATTGAACTCTATTTAAACGCAATCTTACTTCATTACACGCACTTCATGGTAACATCGCATTGGACATTTTTAAAAACATGCTTACGAGTGTGCAATTAAATTCCACACTAACAAAGTTGCAAGCACATTTAATCCTAAAACTATTTGCCTCCACCACATGAGACGCTGATCTGTCTGCCAATGTGTGAAAAGGTTAGAGTACACCACCTGTAGGAATATTGAGGAACTGCAACATTTTACTACCTCGTGTAAAAGAAATGATTTTTTTTAATGATTTTGCGATCAATGTGGCTGTATATGAAATGCCACACAATTGTATTGTGAACCAATATCAACCCTTCACACACACACGCACATCACTAATGTCTCACACTGACATTTGTACAACAAAGTTTATATGCGCATATGAACATAATCCATTAAACATCAATTGTATAGACCTTTAAACCTAAACTGCACAAAAAACTTGTATGAATATAAATGAACTATATTTAACCTTGCAGTAAACAAAATCAACACAAGAGTCATATTCTTTTGAAAATTTATTAATTTTACAAAAGAACATCATAAGTTTAATCCTCGTCCTCTTCCTCCTCCTCGTCCTGGTTGATCTGGAAGTAGCGCAGTTCGTAGCTCTCCTTGGTGTTTGCCACGACACGCAGCCAGTCTCGCAGGTTGTTCTTCTTCAGGTACTTTTTAGTGAGGTATTTCAGGTACCTTTAGAATGAGAGAAAAAAAACAAGAAGGAAATTAAGTATTGCAAACGCTTCACTTCATTACAGTTCCTCTGACTGACCTAGAAAATTATTTAAAAAAATAATAAGTTAAGCATGTTATTGCTTTCCATCCTTCACCTTGAATCTGCTTTCCTGGTTTGTTTAAATGTCCCTCATATTGCTTGTATCAAGGAAAGAAAAACAATCAAAAATAACTTACAGGTAAAATAAAAATACAGGTAAATATTTTCCAAAAACTGAAAACACAAAACATGGAAATGTAGGACTGTTGGCTTTTTCAACACGTTAAAATGCCATAGCTAAATTTGCCTTCATGTTTCATGCATTACAGCTTCACAATTTGATCAAAAAGAAGAAAAAAATATATATAATCATGTGTTAATATTAATTAATATATAATTAATATATATATATATATATATATATATATATATATATATATATATATATATACATATATATATATTAATATAATCAATAATATTTAAAAGAATTTATTCAAATTTCATGTGTTTAAGATTTAGATCTCTATATATGCAGTCATTGTTAGTCTATAGAAAATAAGCCATTTAAAGTTTCCATAGCATTTCAATAATACTCATTGCCAGTTTTCAATAACTACATTAAACATGGACAGTTTAAATTTCGATGGCTTTGTATTTGTACGGAATACAAACAACAATCTTTAGTGGATCTTCATTTGCACAGCCCAGCGCTGTAAATAAACGTGAAATGTTGCTCTATGAAACTGGGCTCCCAGGTTGGGTATTTTACACACAATGAGCGGTGTCTTGCCTCATGGTGGCACATCACAATACTGCGTTTTAGTATTGCATTAATTTCAATAACATAATATTGTAACAACAAACTGAGAAACTGGTTTTAAACTTCCTGTAGGAAGTTTCCATTCAACTTTGAAGATTCAGTTTTCCTAGGCTACTTACATTTTTTGAAGCTATGCTGTGTCATGCTTTCTATCTCTTACGCGAAATTTGTCAATACACGGTAAACTATTGCATTGATTGGCTCTGTAGAGTGATGTGTATTACCACGCCTACCTTGAGGGAAAAGGCTAATTAATCACTCATTTATTTAAAATAAATTAATAAATTAATTAATAAATAATAATAAAAAAGCATCAGAGTCCGGATAGAACTGCCACACATTCTGGACTATATGATTACTAGTATAAAGTATTATTAGATTTGAGGAGTGACACGTAAAATAAATTTTCATATGACTGTGTATAACAATCCCAATCCTGACACAGAAACTTGTAGCAAATTGAGAGAAGATTTAACTTGTACTCAGTCATACATGCAATTACTCTGTTACACGAGAATGTCGTATAAAATAACAGATCAGTTAACATTCTCACCAAACGTCATGTAGTGGCACACAGTATTTAATTAACTGCTTTTGATCAAGGATTTATGTTCATACTTCTCTCTCAGAATAGGGGGAAAAACCTCCATACCACACCAAGAGTAGGACACAATCTCCTGAAACAAGGAGTTTGAAGGAAAATATTCATAGCACAAATGCTAAACTAACCTCTTCGAGAAGGGGATGTCTGAGGTCACGGTGATCTTGCTCTTGCTTCTTTCGATTGACACCACGCCACCACCCAAGTTCCCAGCTTTACCGTTGACCTTGATGCGCTCCTGCAGGAACTGCTCCTACATGAAGAATGGGAGAAATAGACATCTCACATGCTTGCTCAAAAATGCATAATTAACCGTTTATCTGAGCACTTTAAATTTGCCTAGGAAATCTGCAGGTCTATCCCAGGCTTAGCCAGGGACTCGGGAACAAGACGGGGTACACCCTGGAAGGGGTGCCAATCCATTGCAGAGCACATGCACAACAGACAATTTTAAAATGCTTTTGGACTGTTGGAGAAAACCAGAGTACCTGTAGGAAACTCACCAAGAATGGGAAAACATTTACACACCTGGGTGTGCGAGTCCACGATGCCAACACCACTGTACCACCTGGCCTGGGCAATTATTAATTTATTTATTCATCTTTACCGCATGTAGCTGTGTACAGGATCGAGGGGGAGGAGGTGCCTGGAGCCTATCCCAAGAGACTTTGGGCACACGCTGACAGGGCACACACTGGACTGCGATGTATCCATCGTAGGATGCTCACACACTTTGGGCAATTTGGGAATGTCTTTGGAATGTGGGAGGAAACCGGAGTACCCGAAGGAAACCCACCAAGCACAGGGAGAACATGCAAACTCCATGCACACACAGTGTCTGGATTCGATTCCCTCGTCGTGTCTGTCAGTGCAAGGACACAGTGCTTACCACTAAGCCACCATTCCAGCTGCTGGGCAATTAATGGAAAATAATCATGCCCATGTCAATCATTTGTTTAAAAAAAAAAAAAACTCTTAATACTTGTTTTATTTGGTTAACACTTTCCCCGCTGTGCGAGTTTATGTAAAACCAGCAAACTAAGCAAACTAAGAAACTAAAAAAAGTTATTCAGTCAATTTATCATAACTAAAGTAAATATTTAATTGTAATAGTAATTTGAGGTCATAACACCGCGCACTACATTTGAGTAAATTTAGAATCAGCAATTCAGTCTGGCATGTTTATGCACGACAGGAGGAACCTGGAGAACCCGCAGTACGCTCACACGGCCCAGCAGAGAGCACAACTGACAACTCAAACTCAGGACCGAAGAGTTACAATCCAGAAACACCACACACTCCAGAGCCATTTTAAAACAGAAGGATTTCAGGTCCTTCAATGTTCTTCATATGGACTTATTTACCAGTATAATATAAAGAGCCTTAAAAAGAACCTCAAACACTTTAGCACAAGTCAAATACATTTTAGGTTATGTATCCTGCATGCTCGAACAGTGCTCCGGTATAAAACCTGTTTACATGATCGACAGATCTGCACGTTTTATACGTACAAAGTTGGCCGCGTCCATGATGCCATCCTCGACAGGGTGGGTGCAGTCCAGCGTGAACTTCAGGACCTGCTTCTTCTTCTTGCCACCCTTCACTACAGGCTTCTTCTGCAAATACACAAAAATTACACTGGGTGAAGGTGGATAAAACAGATCATGCGTATTGGAAGATCATCAGAAACAGCAAAGAAATCACGGAAACACTGTACAGTGTGAACAAACGGGAATTCTCTGGACCTTGCAAATAAAAGAAAATGAACCAGGCGTTTTATAGAGTTTTCCTTAAATAATTAGATATGGAGTCACAGAATGAATCAGCAAAATTTACAGAGAGCATAATTTGTTAAACATCATATTTAATTGGGAAAACTTAAAAAAAATAAGCATTGTTTTTTTTTATTCGACATGAACAGCTAAAAGGTTACTACTTTATCATGACTAATCAGACAGCATGTCATTTATCTATTACCTTAGCCTAGCTTTAGCTCGTCTCAACATCATAAACTCATTAACAACCAGATAGTGCAACATACATGCTTTAAAAACTGACATTTATAACCATATTCAGTGCGCGTAAACTGAGAATAACTGGGTACTTGTGGTTTCATGATTTTCATTACAGCCTACAACGTGCTTTCCTAGGCCTCGTTTCAGACCCACTATAAACAGACGCTTATAATTCCGCAATTTTTCGGTGAAACCGGGATTTAATCACGCGGAAGGTTAGGTGAGGGTTTCGAATAAAATCTCTAACAGTTTCCGTCCCCACACCAGGACGAGACACGAGATATTTGACCATGTTCAAGCACGACTTCGTACTTACGAGTGGAGCCATGGCGGACACTTTTGGCAGAAAGGGAGGAGGAAGGGCGCGCATGCGCTTTGAGAGAAAGCCAGTCAGGTAATCGATCACAGAGTTAATCGATGAGCTGTAGGAAATGTAGTCGACTGCGCAATTTGCGCGATTTGATTTTTATTTATTTACAATTTTTCTGTTTTTATTTAATTTTTCGTCATGTTCAAGTGATTTTCGTCATAGTATTCAACATAATATTTGTAAAAAAAAAAAATCAGATTTTTCCACAATACAACAATGAGTTAATAATGGGTTAATTTTACACTTAACAATAAGTTAACAATGAGTTAATTTTACATTTTCACGTTTTTTTTTTTTTTACCAATCAAATAGACTTTACTTAGAACAAGAGGCAACTTCCGGTTCTAAAAAAAACGTGAAACTAAAATAAAAATATATTCTTTCAATATTTTTCCTCGAATATCCACTGGGGGCTGGCATCAAAATGTCAGGGTTGTGGGGGGCTTGGATCATATCCTATGAGACCTACTTAGGGCATGAAGCAGGATACACCCTGGATGCGGAGCCAATGCACCACAGGCCACACACACACACACACACACACACACACACACTATGGGCAATTCGGGAATGGCAATTTGCCTAATTTGCATGTCTTTGGACTGTGGAAGGAAACCGAAGCAATAGGAGGAAACCTACCAAGCACAGGGAAAACATGCAAAATCCATGCACACAGACCAAAGGTGGGAATTGAACCCAGAGCCTGGAGGTGCAAGACAACAATGCTTACCACTAAGCTACCCCACCCCCTGATGTTCAAATAAATAAATGTTTACAACCTGGTACAAAAACAGTTTTGGACTCCATAGCTTGATTTTCCATTCATGACAACCGTACATGGTAAATTTCTCTGTAAATCAACAGGAAAATTCTATCAAATAAAATTATTCATAATTAGGGGCATCGATGATTTGAGTGACAGCTGTATTGAAGGTGTCAAATGTAACTGTCAACTATGCATCACTTTAGCTAACTAATTTGGAATCATTGCAGTTCAACTTACCACAAGAAATGTAGGAACTGACATGGAAAAACCTATGGGTGGCGAGTTTTTCTTGTTCATTTTACACAGACAGACAGTCCAAAGGTGGTGATGGCGGCAT
>JAAGKR010006968.1:5927-39693 GCA_011419295.1 Clarias macrocephalus | reverse complement strand
TAGCTGACCTTCAAAACCACTCTACAGGAAACGTATCGATGACTCACAGTGGGGTCGTCCCGCTCTTATACAGTCTCTGTTAAGCACTCTTGATAACTCTGAGTTGTACTAAGCCCTACCGAGCGCTCAACTTAGATTTTAGCATTCTTCCTGTATGATTGTTAGCTCACTGATAAGCCATTAAATTCAGCTGAAGCCAAGTTTTAATATTAAAACCATGCAAAGCTCAGTGTATGATTTCTGCATATCGACATGCATTGCTTTTACTCTCTTTTTATTCCCTTCTTGATTTGTAATTAAAATTAAACATATTTACAGACTAATTACTCTCCATTGACCTTCACGCAAAGTGATGTCACATATTTCAAGAAAGAGATATTTCGTGGCACGTTGAGAGACTCTTTTGTTCTATTTAACATGATTAAGTAGTGTGGAAGTATATTAAACATAGTCAAGGTGAGACCAATGAAACAGTCATTATCATTAATTTGATTGATATCCAGATACAGAAAACGTCGACTGGCGCTTCTTATCACTCACGATTGCTACGTCTTCCTTTCACATTCATAAACATGTACACAAAACCCCACTAAAGCATCCCTATAAATAATACATGTTTTTATTTTTTTTATTTTGCAGTAATGTGTACCTTGAATGCAGGATTAGCTCCGAGCTCCAGCAGGCAGCGGACGGCAGAGGTGCAGAGGTTAGCGGCGGCGATGTGCAGGGCAGTGCCGAAGTCAAAATCGCTGCAGGTGGCATCCACTTCTGAAATAACGTAAACACTGAAACGTTACCCTCGTTGACTATCCCTTTGTCAGGAAAATCTGGACGCTCGGTGGTACTCGCTCACCTCCCGGCTGTGACGCCTGCGACACCACGCGGATGAGGTGAGGGACGTCGAAGTAGGCGGCGTAATGAAGGGCGCTCATGTTGGTCCAGCGGCTGCGCAGGGACGGGTCTGCTCCTACAGATAAGAGTTTCCGGGCAAAACTCGCTGCGCTCTCTGCGTCACCTGAAAGACATACGGAATGAGATTCACGACTCTTTAAAATCCTCCTGTTGAGTTCACTAGCAATGAAGATTACATTATAGCAACATAACTGTCAATTTGACCTCAGAATAGCTAGTATGATCTGGCATGTTTACTAAACTGTCACTGATATGAAAGTACATTACTGAAAATAAAGTCTCTAAAGTAAGTATGTGTGTACAATAAGGGGGAAAAAAAGCCAATTAGATTTTTCCTCTATTTTGACCCCACATAAGATGACTTCCCCCAATCCCTTGCTCACCTCTGCTGTTCTGTAGAGAGGGGCGTGGCTCTGCAGGAGCTCATTTACATACATCCGTGGCCAAAAGTTTTGAGAACCACATAAATATTGGAAATTGGAAAAGTTGCTGCTTAAGTTTTTATAATAGCAATTTGCATATACTCCAGAATGTTATGAAGAGAGATCAGATGAATTGCATAGTCCTTCTTTGTCATGAAAATTAACTTAATTCTAAAAAAAAAACCTTTCCACTGCATTTCATTGCTGTCATTAAAGGACCTGCTGAGATCATTTCAGTAATCGTCTTGTTAACTCAGGTGACAATGTTGACGAGCACAAGGCTGGAGATCATTATGTCAGGCTGATTGGGTTAGAATGGCAGACTTGACATGTTAAAAGGAGGCTGATGCTTGAAATCATTGTTCTTTCATTGTTAACCTGGTGACCTGCAAAGAAACGCGTGCAGCCATCATTGCGTTGCATAAAAATGGCTTCACAGGATATTGTGGCTACTAAGATTGTACCTAAATCAACAATTTATAGGATCATCAAGAACTTCAAGCAAAGAGGTTCAATTCTTGTTAAGAAGCTTCAGGGCGTCCAAGAAAGTCCAGCAAGCGCCAGGATCGTCTCCTAAAGAGGATTCAGCTGCGGGATCGGAGAGCCACCAGTGCAGAGCTGCTCAGGAATGGCAGCAGGCAGGTGTGAGGGCATCTGCACGCACAGTGAGGCCAAGACTTTTGGAAGATGGCCTGGTATCAGGAAGGGCAGCAAAGAAGCCACTTCTCTCCAAAAAAAAAAAAACATCAGGGACAGATTGATCTTCTGCAAAAAGTCTGGCGAATGGACTGCTGAGGACTGGGGCAAAGTCAGATTCTCGGATGAAGCCTCTTTCCGATTGTTTGGGGCATCTGGAAAAAGGCTTGTCCAGAGAAGAAAAGGTGACGCCACCATCAGTCCTGTGTCACGCCAACAGTAAAGCATCCTGAGACCGTTCATGTGTGGGGTTGCTTCTCATCCAAGGGAGGGGCTCACTCACAATTTTACCCAAAAACACAGCCATGAATAAAGAATGATACCAAAACACCCTCCAACAGCAACTTCTTCCAACAATCCAACAACAGTGTGGTGAAGAACAAGGCATTTTCCAGCACGATGGAGCACCGAGCCATAAGGCAAAAGTGAGAACTAAGTGGCTCGGGGACCAAAACGTTGAAATTTTGGGTCCATGGCCTGGAAACTCCCCAGATCTTAATCCCATTGAGAACTTGTGGTCAATCCTCAAGAGGCGAGTGGACAGACAAAAACTCACTAATTCTGCTATCAGTCAGGATTTGGCCCAGAAGTTGATTGAGAGCAGCCCAGTCGAATTGCAGAGGTCCTGAAAAAGAAGCGCCAACACTGCAAATACTGACTCTTTGCATACATGTCATGTAATTGTCGATAAAAGCCTTTGAAACGTATGAAGTGCTTGTAATTATATTTCAGTACATCACAGAAACAACTGAAACAAAGATCGAAAAGCAGTTTAGCAGCAAACTTTGTGAAAACTAATATTTATGTCATTCTCACAACTTTTGGCCACGACTGTAGACACTGAAACAGAATATTTAGAGGAGTGAAATAGAGGGTGTTTAGGTATAAAAAAAATAGCATTGCCTGAGATCTTAGGGGTATTCCAGAAGCCGAAGTAACACACACACACACACACACACACACACACACACACACACACACACACACACACTTTGAGGGAGCTCGGAGATCTGCGTTAATTCGTTAAATAAATAAATGAACAAAAAAATGTAACCTTCAAAAGCATGATTCTGAAATATGCAGTACTTCAAGTTTCAATCTTATATTTATATTTTTATATAATAAAAATGTACATGAACATATATATTTTTATACCTCACAGTTTACAATAAAATTTTGTACATTCTGTAAATCCTGTGTAAATTTATATATTTTATATTTTTCTATTTTAATTATATTTCAATGTGCAACTTTTGTAAATTTGTATACAATTCAGCGAGAGTTTACAGAACGTCACAAACAGCTGTGTTTACATAAAAAAAATTAAAAAAACAGACTTGCCCACATTTACAGTAAGGATATAAATTAGGACTTTAATTTTGACCTCTCATTTCTGTCTGCCTGCGACATAATACCAGTTTGTTTACAACCAGTTAAACCGATTATGTTTTCGGATAAGTCAGGTCGAGATCGAGAGTCATCATTATTTTTATAACGTGTAAATTTGATCACAACCGCCATACGGGAATGAAGTCACAAAAATGTAGAACTCTCGAAATGAGCATATGAATATTATTTGGTCATAGAACAACCGAAAACAACCATAAAAACATGTTGTTTTGTTCTTGTATTTTTGCTCAGGCATATTTGTACAGTTGGCTAAAATGAACAAAAAGTTCATCATATAGCCTAATGTACATTGTGCTGAAAAAAAGGCCTACGTCACTGCACAATCCTGAGCCTTAACTATTTATAAAAAATGTCTAAAATGCTCTGAGCTTTAAACACTTCCTAACCTGTTAGCTTTATGAAACATACTGTAGACGGATGATTTGTAGACCTACTAGGTGGTTATTCATCTCGGCTACTAGTCTAGTTACTATTCTGTATGGATCATTTCATAGCTTAATATTTGATATTAAAATGCATTTGTAACAAGAGACAGTAAAAATTCACAGAACCCAACCGGTTTCCGCGGTCTGTGACGTACACCTGCTCGTCTCACCTATGCCAGGTGCACCAGCTTTGCAGCAGTAATGCAGCAGGCTCATGTCGGTAAGACCATCTCTGTCATTGACACCGCAGCCTCGCTTCAGAATCTAAAGAACGCAGCATCAACACAAGTCTAATGTTACAAGCCAGTCCAAAACCAGGAAGAGGTGATGAACCCTCTCCCACACACACACACACACATATATATATATATATATATATATATATATATATATATATATATATATATATATATATATATACAGTGTAAAGTATAACCTTTCAACATAATCCTGGCATGAGTGTATGTTTTTCCCCAACAGCTGCAAAAGCCAAACACTGACCTCGTTACCGATGACTGCTATGTTCTTCTGCACTTGAGGGACCCACTGTCTGAGCACCGCAAACAACTCGGGCACTGTGGTACGGGGATCCAGCAGCACCGCCCGACACTGAGGATCGCTGGGGTCAAAGAAGGAAAAGTCTGCAAAACAAAGAACATAACAAACAAAATAAAACCTAGATTAGTGGAACTGCATGTCTTAAACTGACGAGCTGGAAAAAGAAGAAGAAAAAAAAAAAATCAATAGGCACAGTTCGTATCAAATCGTAATCGATTGTGGGGACTGCAGAGGAGCCTGTTGATCCATATTCAGTGAGACACCTAATTTAATTTCATTTAACCGAGGGTTGGGATTAAATAAGCATGCTTTTAAAAGGAAAACGTTCAAATTGTTCTTGACAGGCAGATCATTACGACCGGCACCGAAAGAGCGTAAAGCGAACACTGGGGTTTAAGTAAAAAACAAATCCATAATGACTGAAACTTTCAAAAGTCCTCTGCCTGGAAGAGTTTCATATACTGTAGCGTTTCACACACCTGATACTGGAGGCTCCTTCCATAACCATTACACTAAATATCCCTACTGTATATGGAGGCGTTAACGATATCAATACAGTGGGTACTTCGGCATACGACCGCCCCGCCTCGAACGCCCCGCCTTCTTGAAACTTTGCAAGAAATTTGTATCAGCAGGTGAAGCATTTTCAGCATACAAGCGAAAGAACCAAACGTCGGCTGAATTGCGACCCGAGAGCCGTTCAAAACAAAGCGAGTTTGAATTTTTTTTTGTGCAATATTTTATAATAATTATTTATTAATGGTTTATTAATATAACACATTTCATACACAATTATAACTCAAAGTGCTTCACATAAAAGCGAAGAAAATATTTTAAAAAGTTATAAAAAATTATAGCAATAAAAGTTTTAAAAAAGATTTAAAAAAGAAAAAAAACTGTTAAAAATGAAAGAAGATTATACATAAAATGCAGTGTCAATTCGGACGTAGCACAGTGGTCATTTAATACTGTAAATGCACAGCTAAACAAATGAGTTTTGAGAATTGGTTTTTAAAGCAGCCGGTGCCGAGAGGAATCATAAATTAATGTTAAGTGACTTTTAATGTCTATTTATTTCATGTTTTATTTAATTTACATTTTACTTCCTAAATGCTTTGATTGTTTTTATATGCAAAAATATGATTATAGTGTTGTAAATTGGTAATATTGGTAATATCTCTGGGTGGCTGCAACAGATTATCTGCATTTTCATTATTTCCTACAGCACGATGTGTTTCACGACACGGAACTCGGCCTTAAGAACTCGCCTCCGGGACGAATTACATCTGTCGGCCGAGGTACCGCTGTATTAATTCTACAGCACATTTTTATTACATGATGTAGTTTGTGTGTTGCATTTGCCATACAAGTCCCAGTGTTGCAGCTCTATATTAAGGAACAACCTCATTAGAAGCTCTTTAATCAACAATATGCTGATTAATATTCTATTTTAGTGGCTTTGAAAAGTGTGACAAATATGATTAAATCAGAAAATAATAATGACCTTGTATGCGCGCACACACACGCGCACACACACACACACACACGCACACACGTGCGCACACACACACGTGCGCGCGCGCACACACACGTGCGCGCACGCACACACACACACACACACACACACACACACACACACACACACACTAGTAGTAATAGTAGTAGTGTTGGTGGTGGTTTTAACAGTGGTAGTGTTATAGTTAGTTCTGGTGTTGGTTGTAGTCGTGGTCGTAATATAGTTAATATTATTAGTGGTGGTGGTGGTTGTGGTAGTACTGATGTGTATAATGTTAATACTGAAGTTAGTATAGTAGTGGTAGTAATGTTAGTAGTAGTACTGGTAGTGTTGGTAGTATTTGTATAAGCAGTGGTAGTGGTGAATAATGGTGGTTAGATTGGTAGTAGTGAAGTTAGTAGTAATAGTGGAGGTGGGGGGGTAATAGGTGTAGGAGTAAAGTCATTAGTAGTAATGGTCGTGCTCGTACTGTAGCACATTTACTTTTACATTTACGACGTTTGGCCGACACCCTCATCCAGACCGACTTACATTTTTCTCTCATTATACATCTGAGCAGTTGAGGGTTAAGACACGCTAGCATGCATGCACGGCTCGTACCGGAGTCAGAGGGCATGGGTGCGGATGCCACCTGGTGAATAACGGGGCGAGCGGGAGCGTGGGAGAGAACACGGGACCGGTCCAGGACTGCGTCGCCTTCCGAGGACTCCTTCTGCACTTCCTCTTTAGTCATCGCCCCCTCTGGGTCTGAACACAGAACAAACATTCAAACTCGCTTTAAACGCTCCGGGCCACCGTACGTTCACATAAAGACCTGCAGATATACTGTAGCATACAGTGTGGGACCTTAATAAACATAGGATACTATGACATACTGTAGTTAATAAATTATAAACAAACAAATACATTTACAAAAAAAATAAATAAACAACTTTGTGAAGATGCATTTCAAAACGATTTTTCTAAAAATGTGTACAATATTTTTAAAGCCATACAGAGCTATTCCCTTAATGCACACTACTGTACAAATTATTGAAAAGAATTTCAGTGAAATTATTTACTTATTAATTTACTGTTGAATTCCGCTTGATTTGGAGCAATTCAGGTTCTGTTTAAACCCACTTAACTTAAGTTCCCAGATAAAAGGCTAAAATCCAACCAGAAAGATAACTTTCTTAATTCTGGCCTGTGATTTACACCACAGTAATTTCCAAAACCTCACTCCGGAGAGGCGCAAAAGTAGTAAATAAGGCTGCGACGGTAACTTCACAACAGTCCCCCAAAACCCTCCAGATTAGAAACAATGCTGTTGAAATCAATAGCGCTGGCCCCGAACGCTCTGACTCACCCATCCCAGACTCGAACTTGCTGCTTTCAGCTTCCTCCATAGATAAATAAGCGAGCGGCGCTGCGGTCGAGTTTGCCGAAGTGTAAAAAGTGCCAGAGTGAATAAGCTGACCGGTCTGATCCCGGCAGCGTCTCCCATTAACACTCGGTGATCAGTCACGACCCCTCAGCTATTTATAGCTCACTGCTGCATTATCCCTCTTACAACAACACACTTGACCTACTACTTATAAACCAAGTTAAAATTATTTCATATAAAAATAATAAAAGTGAATCAAAAATCACATACTGTACAAGATCAACAGCATGGATTCAAAGAAATACACGGTTCTGGAAAGTAAAGTAAAAAAGTTCTGGGTTTATTTAAGCCTATTAATTACCAACGGGTTTACTTTTAAATCAGCTTTGGAAGTTTTGCGCAAACTTTCGCACAATATCCCTTTCATTTAGTTTCAGGCAAGAGTGTTCATTTACTCACATAAACCTCATATAGAGTATATGGACAGCAACAAAGAAAACAAATCCAGCAACGGATTACATTTACACACTTCTGTACTTTAATAACGTGTTTCCATTTTGGGGGACTCGAAGTAAAACCCTTGAACTTTCTTCTCCACAACACAATGCGGCATACAGTATCATGCCATCTGCCTTATTAGTGAGAAAAACTCTGAGAAGATGTTTGTCACCTTCCTACTACAGTAGATGTGTCGCATTTCTTTAGCTAGTGCACATCTACAGTATGTTTCCCAATTAAGGTTCTAGAAAGGTTTGGTCAAATTCCCACAGATGGTTTTGGTGGAGTTGCGGACTGCAGATTTGACCTTCCTGATTTATCTACTGTACATAAAAGAAAGAAAACAAAAAAGTTCTGTCTCTATGTTTGTGTCTCTTTATGTCTGTATGTCTGTCCAGCCAGATTACATCACAGCATCAGGCAAAACTGTCTGGACAGACTGTAATGAAACTCCTGCAGTCCTCAGATCTCTGGCTGAAGTTTAATCTGCACCATCAGTGAATCTAAATGTGGAGTAAAAGTGATGTTATGAACAGTTACGTGTGGGATTTAATAATCTACTTTAAAATAAGCTACTAATGCGCTACTGTCTCAATGTAAACAAACACCTGCACCAATAGATATTAATTAGAAAAGATAAAGTGAATATTTTTACTGGGATTAGTTCATATTGTCACTTTGGCTGAAATAACAGCGCTGACGTGGTATAAGTGAATTTTAACATGTGGGCTTCAACCTGAAATAATAATAATAATAATAATAATAATAATAATAATAATAATAATATCACTCATTACAGTAAAGATCAGCAGATTATTATTACATTTAAACCTTTTAACTCTTTCTACAAACCCTTTAACCACGTACTAACACTAGTTATGAAAATCAAATAGTTATTAGCTTCCTAATAAAGGTTCCTGAAGGTTTTATTTAATTCTCATAAGCAGTTTCAGACAAGTTGCGGGTAGAAAAGTGTGACGTGGACCCGAGACAAGGAAAAGTGATCCCCATGCACTTTCATTTGGTACCTATTAGATGTTTCTACTTTACAAACACAGAATGTTACTATTATAATACTAGCTGAAAAGTTTACAATATTGAGTCCCTGGAAAAAGAGACTAAAAAGAAAAGTTGATTCTTTGGAACTCATTCCCAACTGCACAGTTTCTTCTAACAAGAATTAGTCCTCAAATCTGAGCAAACGCGTAGCGGCGAGCCCATTTTTGCGCACTCGTCATTGCCTTTAATGTGACATGTAATGGCAGCGCACACCAGAAATAATGGACTTAATCCACCAGTGTTATTAAATAACATTATCAAACTTTCTGATGATAACGGACACCCCTCCCTTTCCCTCCATCATATGAATATTTGCTTTCTGTAATGGGAGAATCTGTTAAGTTCATTAACATGAAATAACCGCCATCAGTGCATCAGTGTTCCTCTTAGATAACATTAGAAAGCACATATTTAAGATCAGTTTACTATAATTATTTGGAATAGCGCAGAAAACGTTCAGCCGATGATAGTCAAACTGGTTTTTACAGTTTTTAAAATGAAAAGAAACAATCGTAGAACAAAAATAATCAACATTTCACAGGCACTAAAATACATGTGCAAACTGGAGAACATGAAAAACTACTCTAATTATAGCAGAAATTCAAGCTGGAGCTAATTATGTTCAATTTAGAAGACTGTTCTAGTATTAATCTGCCCACAGAAAATTCTAAACATGTCTCTGGAGTAATGGGGAAATACAGAAAAAACACGCCAGAATTCCAGTTTCTTCCTTTTAATAAAAACAAAATTCTTTACAAACTGAGCAAAGGAAGAGCACATGACCAGGTGTGACATTAGAGAAAAATAATGAACGAGGGCTGCTGTGATGTGGCCTGATTTAAAGTAGAGGTACTAAAGTTCATTCTTTACATAAACTGTGTTGCAACAGCTATAAACAAGTCGCTCCATCATCATTATCCACTCGCTCCCTCCCTCGCTCCCTCCCACCCACCCCCCTCCCTCCCTCGCTCCCTCCCTCGCTCCCTCGCTCCCTCCCTCCCTCGCTCCCTCCCTCCCTCGCTCCCTCCCTCCCTCGCTCCCTCCCTCGCTCCCTCCCTCGCTCCCTCCCTCCCTCCCTCGCTCCCTCCCTCGCTCGCTCCCTCACTCGCTCGTTCTGCCAGTCAGTGATGCCTGCTGTAAATAGTCGGAGGAGGCCTGGAGCCTTTCCCAGGATGGAGGCCACTAACACACTACGAGTAAATTGGACAGGCCAGTTATCCTAACCTGCATGTCTTTGGACCCAGTGAGGAAACCCACCAAGCACGGGGAGAACATGCAACCTCCACGCGCACAGACCTGAAGGCGGGACTCCAACCCTCGCCCGCTTTTAGTATGCGCCAAAATATACAGTACTGAAATGAAAAGATGAACGATGTTAGCTTGTCGTCATCTGTGAGTTTATTTCTCCTGAAAGAAACTAACATACACACAACTAGCATGTTGGTTTCTACCACGGTATGTGTAATGCAAGTGTTGGAATGCTGTGTGTGCAGCGCCTCGCTGTAGACAGTGTTCATATCGCTCACACAGATTCTCAGACATATCCCGGAACAAAGGTTGCTGCAGACGCTTTGCTTGCATAATGCTGACATGGAACACTACCAAAACGGAGAAATTTCATAACTATACACGGCATAACTCTCTCTCAAAACTGTTCTGCCACCTTTTTCAACCTCGTTCCCCATTCACGACCACTTCCGTATCAGAGGAAAAATACTCAACTATGAATGCTTCCCATTTCCACCCATTTCAAACCTCAAATGTACAACACAACTTCCTTTTTCACCACTGGGAACACGAGCCGCTGGAGCTACAGTTTGCCCCGTCGACACACACACATGAGCGGTCGACATACGCGAGTTTCAGTACTGTATATTTTGGTTCGTATCGTATTTCATCATCTTCTTCGTCGTCTTTTGGCTGTTCGCTTTCAGGGAACCATCTGTCTCCATCTAACCCTGTCCTCTGATGCCTCCTCCCTCACTGCATCCATAAATCTGACCTCCTGCCTGGTCGTTCCAACCTCAGCATCCTTCTACTGATAAACTCACAATCTCTCCTCTGAACACGTCCGAAACACCTCAGTCTGGTCTCGCTGACTTCTCCAAAACATCTCACCTGGCTTGTCCCTCTGATGGACTCGTTCTTGATCCTATCCATCCTTGTGACTCCTTGTGAACATCTTCATCTCTGCTACCTCCAGTTCTGCCTCCGTATTTGATTAGCGTCCTGGTCCTGTGTTTGTTTTCAATCCCCTTTTAGTCACCATGTGTTTTCGTTGTTACCAGTATTGCCATATCTCTCTAACTTAGATTCATGGCTACTTCTGCACTTACATCTCACCTGCACAGCCACAACATTCCCATGGGATAAATGTTAGACACTGCACAGTATGTAGACGTTTAATCATCTGTCTGGGTTTTGTACTTTCTAGTGTACAAAGCAACTCTGTAATTTTTACTCTGAGTAAATTTTTAACGAGCTACGTTTTACTTTTACTGAGTAGATTTTTTGACTGGTAATTTTTTTTTTTAAATAATGACAACAAACCGATACAAACAGAGGCAATAGAACAGTTAATTCCTTGTACAAATAAAATTGTTAGCTAGTGAACTTGATCGAACATTTAACCAATTTTTTTTAACTCATTATTGTACAGTAAATGTCAGTAGCTCTGGTTCAGATTTTTCATGGTTGTTGTATAAAGTCCTCGTATCTGGAAATTACCACTAGAATCTCTTTAATACAGCATATGACTTTTTTCTGACTTAAGCTCAAATCATATTTGGGAACTGCGTCGAATGAAAATGTTACTTTGCGCCACCTGGCGATCGTTTCATGAATGACACGAGATGCGACTGATTTATTTTGGCCGTTGCCGTTTTGCCGTGACAGAGAGCGCGGCTGTAATAGACATCCCCCTTGAATAACTACTGTAACTTTACTTGTACTTCAGTAAAAATTTCACTGAAGTAACAGTACTTGTACTTGGGTACAAAAGTTTATTCATCTTTCCACCTCTGGCTAAATAATAACCTGTTTCTTAGTATGACTACATCATTGCGCATCCACTAAGTCCCTAAGAACTCATTTTTAGTATTGACAGAATATCATATCATACCGGACGCAGCATCTGCCCGATTCATCAGTCACTGGCCCTGAGGAGGGCAGAGAATGATTTAAATGTGCTATTATTATTATCATTATTATTATTATTATTGCTAATAATAGTGCATGATCTCAAGCTAGTGCATCCAGGTGTTTTCGTGAACGTAATGCTGTGCGTGTTGAAATGCACATGTACTGTAACAAGGATCCAGGATGGGATTCATAATCAGGACTTTCCTATTGTATTAAAAGTAATCTTTATATAAATAAAACATCTATTTCATTTCCATGCAAGATTCATGTTATAGTCATAGTCTGTATGGACTGAGTTGAGGATTAGACATTAGGATTCAGAATGTGATCCATCTATAACCAAAGAGTCTAATGCAGCAGCTCTGTAGTACTTTAGTCGGGTCTGGTTCTCTTCTGGTTTATGCACTTTCGCCGTCGTGCTTGTCATTGTGTACAACTCTCGCTAGCCGATACCTCCGTCATACCCCAGTGCAGCTGTGCTCGATATGCTGCTATTTGATTTGACTATTTGCTGAGTCCATTATTTCTGTTCTGGATTTCTCATCGATGGAACATTTAAATGCTGCTGAAAAAGTGAGAAAAGTCACTCTTGCAGATTTTTTTTTTTTAATGAATGCAAAAACTCCCAGACTGGTGAACAGATTCTTTCCATTTGCCATTAACCTTATGAACAGTTTGTACACTCAGTACAACACACCTCTACCCACAATCCTGTGCAATAACAGTAAATACACCCACCTGTACATTCATATCTGTAGGCTGATGGGTGATTGTGGTTCTTATCTAAATTTATTCCTGAACTTTATCCCTCGTGAAGCCCTTCTGAACATGCACACAAATGAGCACACACACATACAGCAGAAATCCTGTAAATCGTGCAGGATTTTCTGTTCATAAGCCGACTTCGTTGTACACTGATTCAGTTTTTTCCATAGGAATACATGTAAATTGAATTAATTCGTTCCGGATTATATTTAACTTTTTGTTTAAATCACAAAATATAAAACAAAGTATTTGCGAAAGTGCGGAAATAATAAATACAAGTTCCTAACACGGCCTTTATATACACACACTATTTTTCCAAAAGTACATGCATGTGAACTTGAATAACATCCGATTCTTAATCCATAGAGCGTAATATAATGTTGGCCCCGCCCCCTTTACAGCCCAGAGCGCATTTGCGAGGTCAGACACTGATGTTGGACGAGAAGGCGTGGCTCGCAGTCTCTGCTCTAATTCATCCCAAAGGTGTTCTATCAGGTTGAGAACAGGACTCTGTGCAGGCCAGTCAAGTCCTCCCACACCAAAAGTATTCACTCCCCCTATCCAAATCATTGAATTCAGGTGTTCCAATCACTTCCATGGTTACAGGTGTAAAAAAAAAAAAAATCAAGCACCTAGGCATGCAGACCACTTATACACACATTTGTGAAAGAATGGGTCGATCTCAGGAGCTCAGTGAATTCCAGCATGGTACTGTGATAGGACGCCACCTGTGCAGCAAGTCCAGTCGTGAAATTTCCTCGCTATAAATATTCCACAATCAAATGTTAGTGGTGTTATAAATGTTAAGTGGAAGCGATTGGGAACGACAGCAACTCAGCCATGATGTGTTAGGCCACATAAAAAAAAAACAGTGCGGGGTCAGCGGATGCTGAAGCATAAAAACATACACAGAGGTCAACTTTCTGCAGAGTCAATAGATATAGACCTCCAAACTTTATGTAGCGTCAGATTAGCTCAGGAACAGTGAACAAGAATATATACACACACACACACACGTGTGTGTGTGTGTGTGTGTGTGTGTGTGTGTGTGTGTGTGTGTGTGTGTGTGTCAGTGTCTTTCCAAGAACATTTCTATGCATGTTCCATGCCAATAAAAAAAAAGTAATTCTGTTTTTTGGAGCTAAAGGAAAATCATGATTGTTCATTTTTATGTTTAAGCTCTCCGCCAATGTAGCCAAATAATTGACCTTGACCTTATGACGTCATGCAGCAACACAACTAACCAAAAAAAATTTTTTTATATATATATTTCAACTAACAAATCTAAATATGCATAGTGATCATAGTGCATCACTTTATTTTTTTTTATTTTTTTTAACACAATTACTGTGCTTTCTTGGTGGACTTTCCCTTTAACAGTGATGCACTAGATGATGCTGGAGTCCTCATCAGGGCCTAAACTGCAGCAGGTTCATTAGTAAACACATTACACTGCACATCACACAGACACAGACACAGGCTGCTGGACACGGTGTTAATTCAGGACGCAGTGGAGTCACACACACAGACAGAGAGAGAGAGAGAGAGAGAGAGAGAGACCCAGGCACCTGCAGCATCGCTGCGCGTCTTCCCCAGCTGATCGAGGCGGTAACCCATAGCAACCAGCAGCGGCAGCAGCGTAACGCTACTTAGCTAATGAGCTTCGCGTCTCAGATCAGCGACCTCGGGAGCGAGAAAAGCGCCAAATACCTGCGTGTTTCTGCGGAACAACCGAGCGGCTCTGCTCGTTCAGACTCCGGTTCTTTAACGCTCATTATGAGGAGCTGCTCGTCCGCATCCTCCGGCCGCTGTACACTGCAGACGGCTTGTCACATCCACTTCCGCATACGATGACGCACGCTAAAAGAACGCGACAAAACCCCGCCCACAACGAAGTTGCCAGAAGCTTCTGCTTTACTCTCTGGTGCTGCGCTGACCTGCTGTTCGATTTGTCCACCTCCAGT
Source organism: Clarias macrocephalus (assembly GCA_011419295.1). Lineage (NCBI taxonomy): Eukaryota > Metazoa > Chordata > Actinopteri > Siluriformes > Clariidae > Clarias > Clarias macrocephalus. The sequence goes on along the minus strand of JAAGKR010006968.1, from coordinate 24,961 downwards.
CAATTTTTGTACCTTTATTTTAGTATTTCTCCATGTTCCACATTACTACTTCAAGTAAAACACCAACTCCATACATTTATTAACATTAAAATGACATTACATACATTTTAGACGTCATTGCTCAATTATTTTTATTTTTTTTTACATTTAGTTATAATTATGGACGTGCTAAAGCAGTGGACGCTCTTGGTTATTGATCAGAGCCGTATAAAATGGCCTATGGTTGGAGATTTTTTTGATATCACAGTCGTACATCAGAATACGATGGCAATATTGCACGTTCTCCCCCTGTCAAGTCAAGTCAAGTCAATTTTATTTATATAGCGCTTTTAACAATTGACATTGTCGCAAAGCAGCTTTACACAATCAAAAGAAGTAAGTTTATATGCATGTGTAGAATCAAAATGATAAGATTGTCCCTGATGAGCAAGCCGAGGGCGACGGTGACAAGGAAAAACTCCCTGGGATGGTAATAGGAAGAAACCTTGAGAGGAACCAGACTCAACAGGGAACCCATCCTCATCTGGGTGATAATGGATAGCAGGGATTGATCAGCAAAATAATGTGTACTGGAAGTTCAGTGTAACAGGAGATGTGTTAAAATTAAAATTAAAAGGAGTCCAGTTTGTTCCTGGAGGCTCAGGTAGACTGTAGGAGATTCCAGTCCTGAGCTATCGAACAACTGAAGTCACAGGTCCCCAGAGCATCAATCGATGATAGGACAGTCTTAATGGAAACCATCCCCAGCCACCATACAAATACAGGCAGACCACACGGGGCATCCATGCGACGAGATCTCCAACCAGAAGCAGGACTCCAGGACCAGTTAGACGGGTCCAGAGGGAAGAGGGGTCTGGATCACTGGCAACTCAGTATAGCTCAACTATGTATAGCTCAACAGAGAGAGAGAGAGAGGGAAAGGAGAGAAAAAGAGAGGGAGAGAGAGAGAGAGAGGGAAGGAGAGAGGGAGAGAGGAAAGAGCAGAAGAGGAGAGAACAGAGAATAAGGAGAGATGGCAGTTAGGTCTGGTCACAGTCAACATGTATAAGGTGAAAGTATATTTAGTGCAGAGTGTAAGCAGGCACTCCGGCAGGACTAACTATAACAGCATAACTAAAAGGGAGAGCCAGAAGGAAACACAGACATGAGGGCTCCCTGAGATGTAAAGCAACCAATCACCTCACCGTCAACAAACCTGAGTGAACAATGAGAGTGGGGAGGACAGCATCTAAACATACCAGTCCACCAGATACTCTACGTCCATGAGTCCCCCAGATCTGCTCCTTTACCTAAGGATAATCTATTTACACAAATGCTGCGCTAAATAAACAGGTTTTTAGCCTAGACTTAAACACAGAGACTGTGTCTGAGTCCCGAACATTAATAGGAAGACTATTCCATAACTTTGGGGCTTTGTAAGAAAAAGCTCCGCCCCCTGCTGTAGTTTTAATAATACGTGGTACTGACAGGCAGCCTGCACTCTTTGATCGAAGTAGATGTGGCGGATCGTAAGACACTAGCAGTTCACTCAGATACTGCGGCACGAGACCATTTAGTGCTTTATACGTCAAAAGTAGTATATTAAAATCTATGCGAAATTTCACAGGGAGCCAATGCAGTGTAGATAAGATAAGGGTGATGTGCTCGTATCTTCTGGTTCTAGTGAGGACTCTCGCTGCTGCATTCTGCACCAACTGAAGGTTGTTTATACACCTAGTTGAACAACCAGACAGTAACGCGTCACAATAGTCCAACCTAGAGGTGATAAAAGCATGGACTAGCCCCTGTGCTTGGTCGGTTTCCTCCAGGTACTCCGGTTTCCTCCGACCAGCCAAAGACATGCAGATTAGGCTAATTGCTGTCCCCAAATTACCCGTAGTGTGTGAATGAGCATGTAAGTGTATGTGTGTGCGCCCTGAATGGATTGGCACCCTGTCCAGGATGTACCCTGCCTCATGCCCCAAGTCTCCGGGGATAGTGACCTCAGCAGACCAACACCCAGCCTCACGAATTTTCGCCTTAAGAACTGATGTTTTGCAAGAATTTTGTCTCCGCATGCGAAGGATTTGTTGTACAAGAAGTTACAGTACTAAGTGCTGCGCGTGCATGTGGAAGCTGTTCAAAACTTGTTTGTGTCAGAAAGTCAAGCGAAGCGAGTGTACACTTTTCTTTGTGCGTTTTTTTTTTTTTTGCATTTTGTGCAAGATTTAATGAAGACATACCATGGGTCCCAAGAATGTTAGCAAGGACGATAGCAAAAAGAAAAGGGCCCCGCTTTCAGTTTGTTTTTTAAAGCAGCCGGTGCAGAGAGGAATCATGTCTGCCTATTTTATATTTCTGCTGTTTGGGTCATTAAAGGAGTTCCTGGGAGGCCGACGTTTCAAATGTAAATCAGGCAGTCCGATCATGGCTCCGGCGTACTGAGAGAAATTTCTATTTTGGTAGTGTCCAAGCTCTAGTGAAACACTGGGATAAGTGCATTAGTGTATCAGGGGATTATATAGAGAAATAAAGGGAGTGTTTATTCTGTTATTCTGTCCCAGTTTGCCATGAACTCCCCTCGTACAGTATTTCTCATGGATGTTTTATTGTCCCAGCTGGTAAAACGATTTGTGCTAGTTTTTGTGATAAGATAAATTTTTTTTGTTGTCTAAGATTAACAACAAAGAAACTGTTCCTACTGTAGTAACATAATGGGATTATTCATTAAACACAAAACATACCATATACAACAAAAAAGTCTCCTGTCCCCTCCAGACAGGGTTAATCGTTCTTTATTGTCCTTTAGTTTTCTCTTTTCTCTTTTCTTTTCACTTTTCTCTCCTTTTCTTTTTTCTTTCTCTTTTCTCATTTTCCTATACCAGAGACATGCTCCTAGACCTGGTGCTACCTAAATGTCCGCATGTCTATTGCTTTGTGTTGGGGGCCTATATACACATGCCTAGCAACGTTGCCTAGCAACTGCACGTGATGGTGGCCGCAGGCTTACCTGACTGGAAACCCGTGGAGCAGTTTGTCTGTGGGTTTGCCTGTCGCAATACTCGCGACTTTACAGTAAGATATCATGTTACAGTCATTTATGCTTTAAAGAAATCAGGTTACTCAGCGTACTGCGCCAAAAATGTGTGAGTCATTAAACTTCCCGTAAACCTGTTTTTCCAACTTACTCTTCAAGGAAATTAATTTTCTGAGCAAAAACATGCAGTATCTGGATATCTTTAGCCATTTAGAGGTACATCTTCCCTGTACTAGTTGCAAAACTGCAGCACAGATTAAATCTGCAGGCTTTCAGATACCCATCTTCATTTAAATGACTGTCAACATTGTAACAGAAATGCACTGGGCAGAACTACATTTTCTAAACCAAATCATTCAACTATGTTTGGAGAAGCAGAGATAACATCTACATGCTGGTACCTCTTAGTTACTGTGCTTTCTCGGGTGCATGAGCCAGCACTTAAGCTTTCCATGACAATTACCCAACTCAGTGGGAGGAATAAAGCCCCTGAAGAGCCTCAGTGCCCTGAAGTCAGCGTTACAGTATGTCTGACACATTTTATCTGTATAAGATGATCGTACTTTGATTTGTTGAATTCAATCACTAAGAAGGATTATTTATAGAAAGTTTTCTTCTATGAGAGATGAGTAGAATCCCGGCAATGGTGTACATATGGACTTTTCTCCCAGGAATGCATCAGTACTGTACATTTAAGCTGCACATCAAAAGCATGTAATTTTTCAATGCTTTGAAATGCTCTAAAAATAAATCCTAATAATAATAATAATAATAATAATAATAATAATAAAAACCTTACCATGAAGGGCCTGACGCATGGAATTATACCTCCTGTAGTGAGCAATACTGGAAGGTGAGTCAATATGTTGCACTGCACTTGACGACTGAAAAGCTTTATAATTAGGCTGTACATCTCATGTGCTAAACGACCTTTGCCATGTAATAGTTTATTCATGAAGTCGGTCACATCAAAAGCAATCAACCAGTTATTATTGCTCAGTTCTGGGATATCCTTTCCTCTCTCCCAAAACGTCTGAATCTAGGTTTTCACTTCCCACACTCTTTTCAGCACTTTGCCCAAGCTGAAAGCTGGATGATAAGGAGGGTTGTGTTCCAAGTCATGTTCTTTCAACAATACAACTGGCTGTGCCTTAATAGCCTTGTCCTAATAATAATAATAATAATAATAATAATAATAATAATAATAATAATGGACAAAGCACTGACTACAGTATGTGGCTATGTTTTTAGAAATGCTGAATGATGCAGAGCAATAATATACATTTCTGCTCTAAATTCGATTTCAGACATTTGCCGCTTCCAGTAAATCATCTTTCCTATCCATCATGATGCTGATTTTAAACTCTATTCGGTTGTCTTGAACATACCTACATACTGTACATGCCCTTGCTGATTAAATATTTGTGCTAATAAGCACTTGAGCAGGTGTACCTAATGAAGTGGCCAGTGAGTGTATTCCAAATCTTGGTATGTACGCTTCTACAGTACCTCTGTAAATCAGTCAGGCATCGGGCCTTCCAATTATTCCACAGAAGCAAAGTCCCAGAAGCATTATTCCTTTTTCTATGATGAGAAGAAACACACACATTACAACTTTTACCCAAATTTGATCCATTTATCCATGACGTAACGAGTGAAAGTGTTTTTCAGATGATGCTCAAGATTTCCTGTCTTTCTCGACAGGGTGATTTTTTTTTAAACGTCTTCTCCCCGCCTGGGCAGATTATTACACCAGTGTCCAAAATAAAAACCAGTCCTTGATTAAATCTCTCTCTGAGAATGGCTGGCTGTTCCTAGCAATTTTGTGAGCGGTCACATAACGAGCTTTGACAAATCTTTCATTTTTTGTTTGCAGCTTTTTATCCTGCCTGTGCCGTGCTGTTTTTGGTGCTTTGCTAGCAATTGTTCAGATGTCTGTGAATTCTCTTTAATGTGACAGATTCATGTACTTCTCAGAAAGTTTTCTCACAAGCAGTTGACTCAAATTGTTATCTTTAAAACTGGCGAAATCTTACATGCAAATTAATGCACACTGCCTTACTGGCTACTTCAGTGAGGAATTGTTTAGAAATTCACATGCTGTTAAATGTCCTGCATTCACCATCAGCCTTTTTCTTTTTTGCGCGGTGCATGGTGCTAACATCCTAGCTAATCTGTCTTGTTTTTTTTTTCTTGCATGCACACACATGTCCGACAGTGTCATGCTAAAATAATACTTTTATTTGTGCATATTTCCAATAGAAAATGGCATACAGAATTTTTTATGTTTTTCTGTTAACTGATGTAACCAGAAAAATGTTCAGTTGGTTTTGTTTTGACGTTAGAAAGAGAGAGAGAGACTTGTTAACGAACTGCATTGGCTCATCGCCTGTGTTATGCCCAGCCATGATCTTGAAGCAGAATTTGTAGCAAGACTTTAACATTTTACTTAATAGTTTTACAATAATATAATCTTTATGTCTTTTCTTTTTTATCTTCATATCTTTATGTCGATTTATCTTTATGTCCATCCTTATATCTTTTTTAGAACGAGTTGTTTTTTTTGTTTCACTTAGTTACTGAATGTAACTAAGCAAATAGTTAAAATCCTTCCATTGTATAATTATTGCAGTGATTAATACGGTTCAGCTGCAGTTAAAGTTATTTAACCCGAATTGATGCAATGAGGAGCTTCTCACTTCTTGAACCACCATGTCAGAAGACACGTCCTGTGGTCGTGGCAAAGACATTCCTCTGTTTCAGAAGAGTCAAATTATTGGGCTGCATCAAGCAAAGAAAACAACTAAGGAGATGCTGAAACGACAAACATTGGGTTGGGAAGTGTAAAATGCATTATTGAAACCTGGAAGGACGGTGCTGAGCCATCATCTCTGAGGACGAAATGTGGCCAGAAAAACATCCTGAATAAGTGTGAGAGGAGATCCCTTAAAGGATTCGTGAAATCAAATCATTAAAAACAAACAAACAAACAAACTCACAGCTATGTATGTGTAATAGAGTATAGAGTATACTGTAGTTTCGAAATGTTTCGAAGATTTTTTAAAAAATTTTGCAGTGTCATCTTATATTTAAAATGATGTAAAAGTAAAACGATACCATTCCTCAAACTGTACTCAGTTAATCAATATTTTCATTTAAAAAGAAAAATCTATCACACGTATGTGCTGTTCAGTGAAGCTGAGAGCATGGCTCATTTGACAATAATTCTTACCCAGGCAAAAAAAAAAAGTTCATATATTTCTCAGAAGTAATATTATATCCATAGGTTCTTGCCTGTCCCCCAAAACACCCCCCCCCACCACCAAATGTATAGCAACCCACAAAACTGGTTTCTGTCAAGGAAGTATAATATTTCATTACGGCAAGCGTGGCCTCTCATTCTTTCGTGTCTGTACAGGTGACGTGTTGTAATGCACATGATATGTTTCTCTCTCTCTCTCTCTTTGGTATCAGATGCAAATGAGTAGGGTTACCAAATTTCTCAACTAGTTCATTCTTGTTCTCACCTCTCGTCTTGGATGTAGTCTGTAAAGTCGTACGGTGTAACATGTGGCTTTGGATGTACGTAGCGTTTTTATGTGCGGTCTTATCAGCCAGTAAAGCCGGTGAAGGGCACGCATGCGATTACGAAATATATAAATGTGGCGCCTGGGCTTCAGGAGACATACAGATAGGCATGCTCAGCTCCTGTTTCTCTAAAGTGGAGAATCTATATTCTCGGGGAACTCCAGATATATACAACTGCTCAGAGTGAGTTATTTGTTATATGTCATTTTCTACTACATTTCTACTAAATATCAATCGTTAATATCCATAATTATTTTTCTCATAAAAATATTAGAAAATTAAAATGATTTCAAATTATCATGACATTATAAATGGTAAAATGCATTTAACGGTAAAGTTTGTATTATGTGGACAGAATTTTTTAACTTCTTAACTTTTTTTCCCCCAACCAGGTTTAATATTGTATCATTTGTACGAATGCTTGCTGTCATCTACACCATTGAAACCATCAATAACTCCAGTTTCCTCCCTGGGGTACGACTTGGTTATCACATCTGTGACACTTGCTGTCATGCTTCGAAAGCCATACAGAGCGCAGAGCACCTGCTGGAATTCAATAACACTGGTCCTGGGCAATGTGAGCTCAAACAAAACCCCAAAGTAAAGGCGATTATTGGAGCACGATACTCGGAGGTGTCGATCAGTGTGGCGCGCTTTCTGAGCCTCTACCTGGTGCCGCAGGTGAGATCTGGTGAATAAAACATCATAGACTAAGCAGTTACGAGCATTCCATCACCTGTTTCTTTAAAATAATAAGACAAAAAAAGAAATATTTTCTTTTTGAGAGAAGAAATTCCACATAATTAAAAACATCATGTAAAAAAAAAAAAAAAACATCACGTCAGAACTAATTAATTGATGTAATCTCTGGTTTTTGTGATGTTATTGCAACTGATATCTATTGCAACTGATTATTGCATGCAAATACAGATCTTGCACTGCTGTGTCATAAAAGTTCTTTATGGGAAGCACATTCTGTGAGTTCCCCTAATCTAGAAAGGCCAAGTAAAAAATTTTTATGATTTGCAGTGTATGTACACTACTGCAAAAAAGTTTGGACACAACTTCTAACTCCATGGTCGGTCCTGGTTTTTATCTCTCTGCGCTGTAAAACAGTACTGAAGGCGTTTATCCAAAACACACACAATAATCTCCTCTGAACAGTTGATATTGAGATGTACATCTGCTACTTCTGCTCTGTAAAGCTTCATAACGGCTCTAATCTGAGGTGCTGCTTGAGGTTAATTGGTGATTTCTGAGGCTGGTGACTCTAAATGAGCTTCTCCTCTGCAGCAGTAAGTTTTGGTCTCACTTTCCTGGGAAGGTCTTCATGAGAGACAGTTTCATCCTGGAGCTTGATGGAGTTTACAAACGCACTCGACGCGATACTGTTCTTATAAGAACTGTTCCAGAACAGCCGACCTTTGTGTCTTAAAATAATAACTGACTGTTGGTGTTACTTAATTACCGCGTGCCATACAATATGTGTTATTTCATAGTTTTGAAATCTCCAGTATTGTTCTATAATGTAGAAAAATAAATCCAAACTTGTGTCCAAACTTTAGATAGACAACTTACTGTAGATCTGAAGACAAAACATTGGCAAAATATCCATTAAAATTTGAATGTAAAAAAACAAACAAACAAAAAAAAAACCAATAATAATACATTTATATGTATTAATTATACCGAATGTGAATGTTAGTCAGGATACAGTCCAAGCAATCTTCAAATAATGGAGATTAAATGTTTTATTAATAGGCTTGTTAATGTCATTTAATGGATTCACTCTGAGCAAAATCTGTCTTTGTTACATTTCTAGAATAAAGAATTCTGCTCGAAACCCCTTTCTAATTATAAGTGAGCCTTCACCACTAAAATCGAACTCCCTTTTTGTTGTTTGTTTGTTTGTAACCAGATCAGCGCAAGTTCGTCTGCAGAAGCGCTGAGCGACCGTCTGCGGTATCCTTCCTTCCTCCGCACTATACCCAGTGATGTCCACCAGATGAAAGCCTTGGCCAAACTCATGTCCAATTTTGATTGGGATTGGGTTGGTGTTGTTCACAGCGATGATGATTATGGCAAAAGCGCTCTGCAAGGCTTCCTGGACAATGCTGAAAAGGAGAATGTTTGTACTGCCTTTATAGAATCTTTGCCTTACTATCTAGATTTTAAGAACCTTGATAATATGATTCAAGAAGTGGTCCAAACCATCCAAAACTCCACAGCACAAGTCGTGTTAGTCATCTTAAGAGAAGAGCTAGTGCACAAACTCTTCAGCGAGGTGATCAGACAGAACATATCACGCACGTGGATAGCCAGCGACGCCTGGTCGGTGTCGTATAATATCAGTCACATGAGCGGCATCAACAGCATCGGAGATGTATTTGGTTTCAGTTTTATTACAGGCTCTAACCCTGGATTTGAAGAATATCTGCGAAATCTCGCAATCACGCCGGGTACCGAGAACGTATTCATAGAGGAATACCGAAAGTTTGGGAACGACAAGGACTTCTTAACAAAAGTGGTGGATATCACCCAGGCTTATGCTGACCGACTGGCCGTGCTCTCGATTGCTCATTCGCTGAAGAAGATTTTGAAATGTAACCAAACTGCCTGTCCGGGGAACAAAGACTTCCCCCCATATGAGGTAACCTTTACATGGGCAGATGTTCCATGTCTCATTTATGATATGACTGATACAATGTCATCCAATTTTGTACAAATTAAATGGTTCACTTCTGGTGCTGTTTCCTTTTTTTCAGCTTCTCAATGAACTAAAACAGGTGACGTTTACTCTGGACAATCAAACATTTTACTTCAATGCGTCTGGAGATTTTGTCAACGGTTATGATTTGATGATCTGGGCACAGAATAAGTCTGATGGACACAGACACCTTAAAGTTGTTGGGGAATATAACCTGGAGCAGGAACAAATTAATATTGATGAAGATATTCAATGGTATAATTCAAATTCAAATAAGGTGAGTGTTCTATGCTAATCTAGATCAGTCTTGGTATACTGGTGCATTAGATTATTCTTTTTTTTTTTTTTTTTTTTTGGCCTCAAATCCTTGTTTTATTTATGGATTTATTTCAGATACCAATTTCCATATGCTCTGCTGCCTGCCCTTCTGGCAAAGCAAAAAAACTTTTGAAGCCATCCTGCTGTCATGAGTGTATAGACTGTTTAGAGGGCACTTACTCCAATAATTCAAGTGAGTATTACATTCTTCATTAGTATTATAAGGGAAAATTTGTTTATACAATGTTCATGTCTACATGTATATGGACACTGAATTTTTTTTTACAGTAGATAGCAACAATTTGAACATTTTATTATTAGTAGTAGTAGTATTGTGTTTTTTTTTTTTATTGAAATGTTTTGTTTTCAATGACGCAGGATACATTTTTATATGAATGACAGGCCAAAATGCAGAACAAAACGAAATCAAATTAAAATTAAATGTAAAAAAAAAAAAAAAACCTCTGCATGCATGTGTATAGGACCAAAGATTTAATGCAATTACCCAACCATGTTCCAAAATATAATCTCAGAGTGAATTAATAAATTCTTAAAATTATTCCAGATCTTCAAAATTGTCTTCCCTGCCAAAACGGGACGTGGTCGCTAAAAGGATGGACACACTGTAGAGAAAAGAAAGAAGTCTACTGGACCTGGGCTGGGCCACGAGCTATCGTTTTTCTAGTGTTCGACGTTGGAGCATTTCTCCTTTTATTTATGAATCTGATTATCTACTTGGTGTTTCGTGAGAGTCCTGTTATCAAACAGGCTGGAGGCTACATTTATCTTCTCATCATGGTGGGATTAGCATTAAGCAACATCAGCCTCATAATCTTCTTCGGCAAACCCAATGTCCACAAGTGTAGGGTACGCCAGGTGCTGTATGGCTTAGGCTTTTCACTTACCGTCTCATGTATCCTGGTAAAAGCCTTGCGCACATTTGTAGCCTTCCTCCCTCGACACCGGCAACACGGTGTCAAGAAATTCTACAAGCCTCCCATTATTATTGGCTCTGGTATCTTCATTCAGGCCCTCATTTGCATCTTTTGGCTAATTTTTGATTCTCCTTCGGTGGAGTTCCTGACATCTAATGACAGCATGGAGATCACTGTGCAGTGTGTAGAAGGCTCTGGCATGGGATTTGCCTTCATGCTTTGTTACATCGCCCTGCTCGCGCTCGTCTGTTTTATTCTGGCATTTAAAGGTCGAAAAGTTCCTCAGCGCTTCAATGAAACTGGGCACATTATCCTCAGCATGCTGATATACCTGTTTGTATGGGCGTGCTTCACTCCAATATACGTTGCAAAGTTCGTAGAGCGTTACTCCATTCAGGCTGCAGCTATCTTGGTTTCGACGTATGGAATTATCTTTTGTCACTTCTCCCCCAAGTGGTACATGGCCCTTTGCAAAAAGAAGGACGAGGTCACTCAGGAGGCCTATATCGCACGAGCGTGCAGCACCAGACCATCGGTTGTCTCCATTCTTTCTAATTCTTCATGGTTCGGGTTGCTAAGTTCCGAAACTGGACTCTCAGCTTCACAGACCAGCATGAACTCAAACGATTCTGGAATTTGCTTTACAATTAGCACAAATAAATCCAACCCTCAGCAGATCACACGGAAAAGGTTGCGCAGAAGGTCTGTTTAAATGACTGAGAAAAGAACTCTGTATCTAGAAGTATTATTATTATTGCAGTATATAAGTCTTCTGCATCCATGAAATGTTTACATAGTACATATTTACAACGATGTTGTAGCACTGAGTAACAAAAGATTCAGCTTTAAGATAGGCGTCAAGGTTTTAAAATTATATATATATATATATAACAGTATATACACACTGGAACCTTGGATTACAAGCATAATTCATTCCGGAAGCCTGTTCGTATATAAAAACACTCATAAATCAAAGCAAATTTTGCCCTTAAGAAATAATGAAAACTCAGATCATTCTTTCTACAACCCAAAAAAAGAGAAATATATAAAAATACTTAATACAAAATTATAAAGTAAAAAATAAAGCAAATTAACCTGCACTTTATCTTTGAAAAAAGTAAAAATAAATCCCAACAGATAAATATTTCCCTTAATGTTTGTGCACTCATGCTATATGTATGTGTGTGTGAGAGGTTAAAGATTAATTTTCTCTCTCTCTCTCTCTCTCTCTCTTTGTGTGTGTGCATCATTAGACACCCTGTCCCTCCCCTCCTCCTCTAGCCTTCACACACACACACACACACACACACACACACACACACACACACACACACACACACACACACACACACACACACACACACACACACACACACACACACACACAAGAATCAATCTTTAAACTCTCCAATGACACTTGCTTTTGCTTTACACCAATGCACACGCGTGTTATAATAAACAGTACACACGCATGAAAGGGCGACTTATTGTTATACACACACGCATACACACACACATACACACACACAAAATAGATGCTTTACAGGCACACGTGGTCACAGTGTTATAGTAAACAGTATACACGCACACAGATATTGATTATACCAGTAAGAGACGCGCACTAAGACTGAGATTACCCACAGTTCCGCAGCGCGAGAGAGGAAAAAACCATTGGCTCAGTTCTGATCACGTGACGTCAAAATAAAAAGTGCATGCATGCTACATGAGCAAGAATTGCTTGTTTTTTAAATCTAAACTTATTAAAAACATTTGCTCGTCTTGCGGAACAAACCGGGTTACTCATAATCCAAGGTTCCTATATATATATATTATATATATATATATATTTTTTTTTTTACGAAATGAGATGTCTATTATGCTGATTGTTATTTATTGATTTTCTTACATGTAAATTATACAGAATCTGACAATATTTGAAATGGAATGTTTTTAACTTTATTTAAAAAATAGGCTTTATGAATGCATCTATCTATCTATCTATCTATCTATCTATCTATCTATCTATCTATCTATCTATCTATCTATCGTGTGGACACGTGATTATTAAACCAATATGCACTTGTTAAACATCACATTATAGATTTAGTACTCCGCATCACATTATAATAACCTTTAATAACTCTTCAAAAAAAAAATTCCAGTGGATTTCAGTGCACACCTGTAGGCTTTTAGCTCTTTGGTAAGGACATATTGTGACTCCACTGTTCCAGGGAAGGGAAATTGTAATGCTACAGCACACAGATATTTCTATACAACTGTAACAACCTGGGTGTGATAATCAGATAGTCAACTTCTTAATTAAATTTTTTAAATCCTAAATGGTAAATTCAGAATTTTATACAAATTATTCTAGTTATACACACAAATACTATGGTGTGGATTTACAGCAGCTCTTGTGTCAAATCACATATTGTACTGAATAAACTGGATTTATAGTACAATATAAAAAAAAAAAAACCTTCTTGTAACACCCAGCAATGCAATAATAACCCACAAACATAATATAAATATGCAGTTTTTAATATAATATTCCCACAAACATAATGCATTTCTCACAAACGTAACAATAAATAAACCACAAACGCAATACAATTCTGCAGCTTTTAACATAATAATCCCACAAACTGCTATAAAATTTTTCTGGTTTTATACATTATAAGCTGGAGATTTGTATTACGTTCGCGGTTTAAGATGTTTGTGGGCCGTTTGATCAATTTATTCTCTCCCGGTACTTTCCGTCTGTGCTTTAATGTTGTGAGAGAAAGGGGTCTGCTCCCACTTCCCTCCAAGATGATGTACATGTTATATAAGCGCAATGAAAGACGAAGCAAAAGCAAATAAAATCTCTTTCTTTAATCTGTTCAACTGCCACCAGCTCGAGTTTCTTCCCCACAGCTCATATTACACCAAGTTTGAGAACAACATTCAGGTTGGGTGTATAGAGGTTTATAAGCCTAGGAGTTGGGTTAAATCTGTTAATTTTGCAAAGATAAGAAGAAAAAATGTGTAAAAACGATGTCAAAATACTCTGGATAGCCGATGGTTCCTGCAATATAAAAGAGGCGCTGGTTATGCCTTAAAAAGCCTCCTGGGCAAAGAAGTCCTGATTATCTTAATGAGCTTAACATCTTGCAAGTGTGTGAGTTTCATCAGATTGAACATGACATGTGTGTACGCTGAGCACTACAGTCCAATCCTCTCTAATACCTTCATCTACTTGTCCTTCTCAAGGTGCACAAGAAGCCTTACTGAAGCTGTCGTATCAGTCTACTACAAAAAAATAGAAAAGAAAAATCCTTTCAAATAATATTCATACTTTTTTTTTTTTTTTTAAGTAGAATGTACCTTTCGTCATTTGCTAGGACGTATACAGGCTGTCAAATGCAACCGTGTGTGCAGTGGTTAACTATTTGACAATGACAAGTGCAGCTGTTGGGTAAGGCTTTAAACCTTCCTTATTTCAGATGGAGCATTTTGCTTTTTTATACGCCTGGATTTACACATTTGCATTATAAAAACTGAAAACTGATAGCTTTGAGATGGGCTGTTCCCCGTCAAGAGGAAATGACTTGAATGGAGCACAAGGACCATTCAACAAAGGGACAACATTGCTGCCAGATACTAAAAGAAACTTGGAGGATAGACAATCCGATGATGGAGGAAGCGTAAGCCCTGGTGGTGGTGGTGGTGGTGAGATAAGTGGAGAAAAAATACTTGACATCAATACAATTTCTGTTCCTTTAGTCAAGAAACACCCAATAGTTGAACCAGAAGCAACAACGATTAATTCAGAAAAGGAAAATGAAAAGAAATATGAGAAACGGTTTGCAAGGAAGACAAAGAATCAGAAAAATGCCAAATCTAGCATAAAGAAAGCTAAGGAGAGAATACCTGCGACTGAGAAGAAGGTGGACTTTCCAGAGGAACTGGTAAAAGCTCACCAAGCAGCATATGGATATCTTAATCCCAGTATCGATAAATATGAACTGCTATTGGGCTTATTAGATCATGCAGCACAGACTCACATTTCTTTGCAACCCATGGCTGCCTTCATGGCTCTGCGCTATGAAGAGTTCAACCAAGGTCTAGAAGAAATTGTTAACGAAGGAGAGAAGCTTTTAAAAGTCCATGGGGGACATTTGGCTTGGCCATGCAATACGAAAAATGTTCCTTCTCCCGGCAAACCTGTTCCCACCAAACCCCCACCTGACTTACTGCAACAGCTACTTCAGTATACTGTCCAGAGGATGTGTCTTTTGGGACGATCAGTGAAAGGGATTGGGGACACAGCAATTGAGGATGCAGTGGATTATTTTTCATCTATCTCTGAAGTCCTACAAGAAAAACTGAATGCAAAGCGTGCAGTTGAGGCTAGGCTAATGCAACTGCTAACTAGAATTGAAGTTGCCTCATTACAAAGACCTGGACCAGAGGACTCAGCATTGTTTAGTGAAGACAGTGGTATTGGTGTGGAAAGTGAGTCAATTGCCGGATCAGACGGACGACGCCACCGCAGAGAAAGCTGTGAATCGAGTGAATCCAGTCGCACAGTAATTTACAGTCCTGAAAACTCCTCCCCTGTCTACCAAGGCTCGTCTTACCAAATATTCAGCTGCAGCAGCTCTGTAACCTCCATTGAATCCACTTGTACATTTACAGCTAAGGTATTCGGAGATACAGAATCTTTGCTTGGTTTCGCATCATTGGATGATGGTGATGGAGAAGAAAAAGACAGCAAGGAGGGCAAAAAGGAAAAAAAATTTGAAGGTAAAATGAGGTTGCAGTCGAGCTCTTCTGGCCATCAAACACAATGCATGGCAACAAAGCGCATAGAAAATCCAAACAATGTAGAAATGACCATAAAAATGAAAGATGCCATTAGTGAAAGGATTAATTGCGTTTCGTCTCAGAACTCTGGAGAAAAGATACAGCGTGGAATCTCAAAGACTAGTGACCGGCAGTGGGTGGAAGAGGGGGAGCGTCAAAGACCACAAACAGCTATGAATCAATTTCCTAAGAAGAAAGCAGCAGTTACTAAACAGCAGCGATCAAGATCGGCAGATTCTCTTCGTAGTAAGATGGACGACCCCACACTTCTTGAACTGGAAAGGACACAAAAAGATTTGAGTAAGAGGATGGAAAGAATGGGAAAAGTCAGAACAGGACAAAATGTAAATAAAGAAACTTCAAAGCAAAAAAAGGAAAAAGCTCAAAAACATTCTATACATTCAACTTCATCAAATAGTAATAGGAAGGCACTCGGTGAAAAGATTGTTGCAGAAAAGAATCAGCCGGCAGAAATGGGAAAAAAGAAAATCTATAAAACTAACAAAGGACCCATGAAGGAAACATCCCTTCCAAGTCCACCACCATCACCACAACAACTGTGCCGCAGAGGAAATTCCGTCAAGAAACTGATTGACAGCTTCAGTCAGGGAATGCAGGAAAGCAAACAGTTTCATGAAAGGTCAAAAGGGCTTGGACCTCTCAAAGGAGTTAGGAAGTATGGGATTCCAGTCATTCCTGGTTTGGGAAACGAAGATAAATTTTCATGCATTAAAAATGACAGCATGGACAGTCAAAAGGAACGTATATCCTTGCAGAATCAAGATGATATTGATTTGGACAACCTACCACCACCTCCTCTGGAGGTCCTCATGGATAACTCTTTTGAAAATGTAGAAATGAGCAAAACACATGAAAAATTAAACAGTAGGGGACGGTCTACCCTGCCAAAGACACCCAGCATGTCTCAAAGGCTCCGCACCGCCATACAATCTGTTACAGTACTACCTAGCAAGGGAAGTGTGAGAAAAAGTTCTCACAGCTTATCGCCTGCACGGAGTATCACCCTGCACCCCAGTGGGGTGGTTAAGCACGGCCAAGTTGCTCCAACATCTGATGCAGGTTTGAGGAACGAGGAGACTGCCTCGCTTTATAAACAGGCTCGGAAAATTATCCACTTGCGTTATTCATCTAATTCTCCCACAGAAAAACCTGCTGCAAATAACGACAACTCATTGCTCACTCAAAGCAGTAGTGAAAGACATCAGATGGACAAAGAGATCCCTGAAACAGGGGCGTCCAGTTCAACAGCTGGAGAAAATAGTGAAAATCAGTCACTTGACGTTTCAACTGTATCCGGGACCCACACGTTACCTTCCACACCTGTACACAGGAGGTTACCCAGTCCTCCTGTATTTAAAAAAACACCAATTTTGTCTAACTCATCCGGTCCATTAATATCTCGCAAACTTCCCGCTCCACCACTAGCCAACCAACGGACACAACCTAATACTCGCACTAATCAAGATTCCAGGCCGAGCTGCATTTATGGAGTTTCCTACCCTTTTAAGGCACCATCTCCCCCTGCCTCACCGAAAGTGCAAAGACGGTCTAGTGGTAACAACGGTGAGGACTGTGTTTCAAGAGTATCCAGCAACGCTCACTCAGTTTTTTGTCCAGCCTCACCATCTTTATTTGAGGCACAACCAAACTGTGTGCCTAAACCCCCACAGGCATGGACCCCGTCTGGGGGTAGCATACTACCTCGCCCCTGGGGTGAACGTGCTCGACTGCATATGGCTGTCCAAGGACCAAAGCCTTTTGTTCGGCGTAGTCAGTCTGACAGAAGACCCAGTCTCAGCCTTCCACCGAGGGCACCAGTAATGTCTATTGCACAGTCTTGCGGAAGTGAACCAGCGATCAATACCCAAGGGTGAGTTCATTGTTATTATTACTACACATTGTCTTATGTGAGTCAATTTGCAAATTTGAATTTATTTCAAGAAAGGTTGTGATCTAGCCCCCACTTTAATAAAAACTTTTGCGGAGTTCTGGATACTATTTGTATCATTTGTATCATTTATTATAAATAGATACATTCAATAATCATTGGAACAAGGTAGCAATAAAATATTAATTTGTCACAAATGATAGGCTATATTAGTGACCTGTTGCTGGAACTCTTGGCTCCCTTCTGTAATCTAGACCCATGTTAATAGCCATGCTTTGCTTTGCTCCTACAGGCTGGAAGATGCTCCAATCAGAGACACCTGGAACAAGCGTCTGGAGATCAGAGAAGCAAATCGTTCCTCCTCCCATCCAGACCTGTGCATTGTGGGTCAGGCCTTACAGAGTGAATAACAGACCTGGATAAGAGCCAAGTAGGATTATGGATTAGCAACCTCAAATGGGATTAAAGCTGTTTTCCACTGGGAAGACGAGACATATTGCTGAGAAACCATCTCTACTTTATGTGACTGCCTTTATTCCTCACATACATTTGTAAATAATATTATAGATTCATAAAAACTCTACAACTAGCCTATGGTCAAGTTCTTTTACAGTACATGATTAAATGCCAAACACCAGAATTGCGACCAGACATATATATATATATATATATATATATAGGTACCAGGTGAAGAATGGAAGCCCAGTAATGAGATGCCAAAGAAGCAGAGTGTGGGTAGATATTCCTAATGGAAACTAGTTCAGCGATCGTGATCGTTAGTGTACCACAAGCCTCTGCATATACATGTGCCTTGAAATATTTTTTAAAATATATTCAACTATTTTTAACCCTTATGATGTTTGGCAATCCAGCACTCTAACACACATTAATTGTTTGTTTTTACAATTACACGGTAAACTTGCTCTCATATTATTTGATATGCAGTGTGCTTGTCGGAATTAATGTACAGTAGTTGATACAGTATGTACATATGTACAATTAATGTAGTTCATATGTACAATGTAGTTTATGTGTACACTGATATTTTTCATTAGGTTGTGGCACACACATCATAACTTTAGAACAAATGTTTTACATGAATGAGCTCATCAAAATTTCGAGTTCACTGTTTGAGAGAATATGTTCAAAAACATTGAAAACCAAACAAACAATGTGTCAATGATATAGCGCTAAGGACAATTGCTGTTCCCAATGATGCCAAATGTTGTTTGAATGAATATGTGAGCATGTGTGCCCTGCCACAAACGTCACTCTTTATACTGTATAAGGTATATCAGTTAAAAGTTTGGACACACCTCCTAATTTTGTTTAGTGATTTTTTTCTGCATTCTAGAACAATACTGAAGATTTCAAACATACTGTATATGTCATTACATAATTAAAACAACACCAACAGTAGTCAGTTGTTATTTTAAGAAATTAAGGTCAACAGTTCTTGCGAGATCAGTATTGTGTCGAGTGCGTTTGTAAACCCCATCAAGCTCCAGGATGAAACTGTCTCTTATGAAGACCTTCCCAGGAAAGCGAGACCAACACTGAGCTCTGCTGCAGAGGAGAAGTTCATTTAGAGTCACCAGCCTCAGAAATCACCAAGGAGGAGATTATTGCATAAGTTGGATGCCTTTAGTATTGTTTTATAATGTAGAAGGAATATAAATCAGGAAAGACCATGTAGTTAGAAGGTGACTCTGG